>SNQJ01S0000211.1:420662-440782 GCA_010110895.2 Picea sitchensis | reverse complement strand
GGTTCAGTCTTCAGATCCACAGTCTTATGGCGAGGCTGTTGGAAATCCCTTTTGGGAATCCACCATGTAGGAGGAGTACAACTCCCTTCTCCAGAACCAAACTCGGGATCTGGTTCTCCTTCCTTATAGGAGGAAACTTGTCAGATGCAGATGGGTCTACAGGACCAAGAGTGTAGCAGATGGACAAATCAGTAGATACAAAGGCAGGCTTGTCACCAAAGGCTTTCAGCAGGTTCATGGTATTGACTATGATGAGACCTTTGCTCCAGTAGTGAAGATGTATTCCATACGATTGGCACTTGCCATTGCGACGACTAAGGGATGGGAAGTCCATCATATGGAAGTGAAGAATGCATTTCTTCACGATGATCTCTTTGAGGAGATCTACATGGAGCAGCCCCAGGGATTTATGCATGACTCATCTTTGG
Source organism: Picea sitchensis (assembly GCA_010110895.2). Classification (NCBI taxonomy): domain Eukaryota; kingdom Viridiplantae; phylum Streptophyta; class Pinopsida; order Pinales; family Pinaceae; genus Picea; species Picea sitchensis. The sequence continues at coordinate 440,354 of SNQJ01S0000211.1, read as the reverse complement.
TTTGTCAACTGAAGAAGTCACTTTATGGCCTCAAGAAGGCTCCAAGGGAATGGTATGCCAAGATGGACTCCTACATGTTGTCACATAACTTTGTACATTGTAAATCAGACCCAAATGTATACATGCTCAGGACGAATGATTCACTTCTACTTTTAGTTCTGTATGTCAATGATTTGTTGATCACCAGTTGCTCGACTTCAGTGATTGCTGCAGTCAAGAGGATTCTTCATGACAGGTTTTTGATGACGGACATGGGTTTGCTACACTTATTCCTTGGACTTGAGATCATTTAGGATGCATTAGGCATCAAACTGCCTCAATCCAAGTATGCACAAGATCTCCTTGAGATATTTCACATGAGAGACGACAAGTCTGCTCTGACTCCTTTCCTATCAGGAATCAAACTTGAGGATGGTGGGGAGACTCCACTGGTTGAAAACACACTGTACAGACAACTAGTGGGGATCTTGTTATATCTCACACACTCCAGACTAGACCTCTCATATGCAGTTGACACAGTTTCCAGGTTCATGCAGGATCCGCATGAGCTACATTGGAAATCTGCAAAGCATATCCTTCGATACTTACAGGGCACCATCACCTTTGGGATTCATTATGCAACAGAATCTACATTAGATCTCATTGGGTTTACTGATTCCAACTAGGCTGGCGATAGCATTGATCGCAAGTCCACATTTGGTTACTCACTTAGTCTTGGTTCTGGGCTTATCTGTTAGTTGAGAAAGAAGCAAGCTGCCATTGCTCTATATTCAGTCGAGGTAGAGTACAGAGGGGTAGTTAACGTAACCATTCAAGCTATGTTGCTACAAAAGTTTCCCACTGAGTTGGGCATTCAGTTTCATTGATTGATCATCATCTGGTATGAAAACCAGAGCACTCTAAAGTTCTGCAGAGATCTAGTTTAGAGGTAGCAAATGAAGCACATCAAGATCCACATGCACTACATCAGGGAATTAGTACATGAGGGGATCATCGACTTACAGTTTTGTCCTTCAGCAGAATAGATGACAGACATTTTCACCAAGACCTTCACTGAGTAGAAATTCCATTCTCTGTGAGGTCGTCTTGGAGTGAAGGACACAACTGCCTAGCAACTGTAGTTCTTCTTTTTTCATACATTATACCTTGAGGGGGGGTTTTTCCCATGAGGTTTTCCCTCTTTCCTCACTTTATTTTCATTGTATCTTTTGTACTTGGGTACCTAAAATGACCTCTTTGCCATGACCCAATCTTTATTTTCACCAGAATGATGTTCAGGGGGGGTGTTGGAGTTACTTCACACACACCTAGGATTTCTTTTTCCTAAGGTTATTCCTTGTTTATTAGTCATAATTAGTAATTATCCAGTCTCCTATATTTTAGGGGAGAATATTGCACCTGGAGAATATTCTCTTGTAGTTGACTCTTTAGTTTGATTAGTTGAGTTGAGTTTAGATGTTTCATTGGGATCATCACCATGCAACATTGGGATCATCACCATGATAATTCGACCTTTCCTTGGTATCATCACCAGAGTGGCACATTAGCCTTGATACCCTGAGTTAACTCTTCACTACTCTCTATTCAGTCAGTTAACTGAAGACTAGTTGACTAGTTAACTCAACTAGGTGGTAGTTCACTCCCGTAACTACCTGAGAGACTAGAATAGGTGGCTGCTCACTCTTGTAACTGTTGGTATGTGTATAGATAACTCTAGACCACCACCATGGTGCTTTGGTTCACCTCAAGTCAAACTCATTGAGTTATACAAAGTATATCATGTGTAAATTATTCATTATTCACAACGGTTAATGAAAATTCTTTCTCTCATTCTTCTTCTTTCTCCAATTCTCTCTTCAAATGTGTGTATTATTGTTTAGCTAGATCTATTATGTGCAGGTTCAACACATTTACGTAAGTGTCAATAAAAGATATCCTCTCTCATAAGTCACACCAATCAGAAAGTCCCAAAGTGTTAGCCAATGAAGCAATGATATGACTAAATGTACCTGCCCAGAACAAAGCAACAAGAAACCAATATCTTTTGCAAGTACACTTTGATGTTAGCACTTCATAAAACCTTGGACTTGTCGATAAAAGAAATAAGTTGATGCAAGATGAAGCAAACAAAAATTCTATAGCAGAAATGTATACAAGATGATAGCTTCACAATCAATGCCTTAAATAAGCTTCACAATGACCAAAAATGATAATCCAATAATAGCAATATACTAGCACTTGTCAGAAACTAATGAGGCAATGTAAAAATCAAATTTTGCAATTGCTTTTAAAATATTTTACTGCTGTAATAATTGGATGTAGCTTAATTTTGTAACAACAACAAGAAGGTTAGTGAATTAGTCTAATCTAGGGTTAGGAAAGGTTAGTAAATAGCTTGAGGTAAAATTTTTAAGTGTTGTTCTCATCAATCAATCAAATAGAAGGTCTAGATCAGTGTCTTTAGGGATAATGGAGTCACTTCTTGCAACAACAATATTGAAGGAAAAAAATGATGATGTGTAGGCTAAGGACAAAGTGGGATGATGGTTGAGGCGTTGGTAACCCAAGGCCTCAATCAACAATCCCTAGAAGGAAAATGACCACTAGAAAGTAGGTAACCCTAGGCCCTAGCGATTTTCCTTCTTCTTTAGCTCAAGCTTGAAGTAAATAATGGCTTGATGAAGCAAACTATGCTAGAGTGATAAAATGGTAGGGATATAGCTCAATGCTTCAAAAGGTAGGGTTTCTAGCAAAATCTAATACGTGAAAAGTTATTAAGACAAGGACAATAACATGTGCTTGATCTCCTAGGGTTTTAAGCTAGCAATTTCATAATCTTGGGAAAATGCAAAGTGAATGTACTATAACCATTCAAAGTAAAGAAGAATTGCAGAATTTCACTTACATCCACCAAGAATAATCTAGCAATTAGCCTAGTTGAAGACCTTCCACCAAGAAAATGCCAAAAAACACCAAATTTAGCCTCCTCCAAGAGTTGTGCACCACTTAATTTCAGCCAAAGAGCGTTAAAGGAGCTGAATTTTAGACCTCACTTAGTGAATGAATCAATGTTGAAAAAATACAAGGGGAAAATCCCCTATTTATACAATGAAAATGACCTTTAATTACAAAATTAGGTCAAAAATGCCTACATGGCCAGTTTACATGAGAAAATCCAATTTTACATAAATTTGACAAATAAAACCCTAATTTGAGCTTTTTAGGGTGAAGTCATGCCCCTCCTAGGGTGATGTTAGCTTCCTTGCTGGAACGTTGGCCCTCCAAGTGGAACGTTGGGGCTCAAAACCCCTCTGGAATTGCCACACATGCCAACCAATGTCGTCCTCAAGCTAGGGGCCTCAACTAGGTGATGTCAAGGCTCTGAATAATGACATGAAGGGCCTTCAAGGGCCAACATCATGGTGGGAGGGAAATACCACCATGGGTCCAGGCCTGCAAGGATTTTTCTGGTGGAAGATCCTCCTCTCTCTCCAGTGCAAGCCTATGGTATATGAATACCCGTAGCTGGGTTCTCAACATCCATCTAGTGCAATTTTATCCCTATTTAGATCTGAGCTAATCATATCCCCATGTGTACCTGTCCATCGGGAAAGGTCCTGCAACAACAACAAGTATGCCCTCCATGGGATCATAAGTCACATGGATCATAGCAATTTCAATCACATCTAATAATCAAGTTATCTAAACATGTGCATAAAACCCCCCTTTCCCAGACAAGTGCTCAAAGACGTTATGCTATTCTACAAGCCAGGTTTGAAGAGGGTTTCAATACGTCCTATTGGGATAATTATCCTTAGATGTGGGATGTTTCCAGGTGAATACCAATCCAGGTCATGTAAGTGCATGAGATGGTATGGGGATGTTTGGGTAATGGGTGCAGTGATGACAGGGAAATGTATGGCTTACCTGTGGGTGCCTTTGAAGAGGGTGAGATGCACCTTGTCATGGATGCAAGTGTTTCCAAGCCCATTCGATTCCTTTTTTACATTTTTTTTATCTTATTTCTTTTTTCTTTCAAGAGAATAGCTGGGGGACACTACCTTGGCATGGTGACCAGTGGTGACAACATTACCCACACGCATTTCATGGAGATGAGAAGGCTGGCTCGTGATGAGACCCCCTTTCTCATGGCTATGCCACCAAGAGCCACTACCCTGTCATGGTGACCAGTTGAATGATAGTGTCATACCGCTACATTCCCATGGACCTAATAGGCTGGCTCATGATGAAACCCCCTATCCTCCAACTAGGTCTTGAGTTTATTTATTTTATGGGTCCCTCCTTTTTCTTATTGAGAAGCATTTTATTTCTTTCTCGGGGATCCTTGGGTGAAGCATCTGAAGGTTTTGTTCTTTTGGCTCTTATATTTTTCCAACTTCTTTTACCCTCTAGTCCTTTTTCCCCTTCTTCCCACAAGGCAAGGTACAAGCCTTTACTAGCTTGGAAAACCCAATTCTTGAACCAATGTAGGGGATGGATGAGAGGGAAGATGATGAAAAGTGATAAGTATGGTGGGAATTGACGATGGCCTTTCATGAACCCACTCGATGGAAACTCACTCCTAAGGGAACCAACTTGCTAGGGAATTCTATCACCCCCCCCAGGTATGGAAAAGTCAAAATGCATAAAGTCCAAGCACAAGTCATGAAGAAAAAAGAATTAAATGCACATATTAAAATGTTTTGAGAATTAGAGTGACACATACCATGATACCCAGACTCATTACCTCATGGAGAAAGACCCACTGTTGCTGAAGGACCAAGTCAATCAGATGGATGTTGCTACTGCTGATAGGATGGGGGCATTGAAGAAGAAATATGGGCCCTCTAGGTCTAGGCTCAAGTCAATATGTCTCTTGATACTCCATGTATATGACCTATGGGCCTCGAGACATAATCTCCTTATTTATCCCTAGGCTAGGGGATAACATTTGGATCTAACTCGGGGAAATTTTCTCACCATAGAGCACATGAGAACCTCGACATCTTTGGTATGACCTATGACCTGCTAGATCTTAACAAAATCTATTAGTAATCATTTGGGGTGGTGATATCACCCCTGGCTCATATATGGTACAATAAAATGAAAGTAAGCAAGCATATATAAAAATGGAAATACAACTACTATCATATGAAATCCATAGGGTATATACAATGAATGAAAAATTCCTACCTACTTACCTGCACTTACCTGTCATAATGTTGGTGGGTAGTAATGCTTAATGTGTATAGAATTCATAGGTAACTTCAAGGTCTCTCCTTCCAAGGTTCCCAGATTGAAAGAGTTTGTTCATGAGAGACTCATAATCTTATAAGGACCTGTCCATAGTACATCCAAATTATTTTTCATACCAGGTTTCTCCCTTCTTTTATCCCATAACAATATTAAATCACCTTCGGTGAAATCCCTCTCCTTTTCCTTGTGATCAAAGGCGTTCTTGATCTTATCCTGGTTTATTTCCATTTGGATTAGGGCAACCCTTGTAAATTCATCCAACTCTACTAACTTGGTAATTGTCCCTTGGATTACCTCTCCATCAGTGGTGTATTGTTGAGAAAAATGAAGGATAGGGATTTGGAGATTCACAGGAATTTTGGCCTCTAACCCATACACTAGTTCAAAAGGGGTCTTTCCTGTTGAGGCCTTCACTATTATTCGATTTGACCACAAGGCATACTTAATTTTTCTATACCAAGACCTCTTATTCTCTCTCAAAACCTTATTGATGATGTTCATAAGGTTCTTATTGCTTGATTATGCCAACCCATTTCCTTGTGGATAATAATTGGAGGAATGAGATAGAACAATGCCATATTTGAAACAAATTCTGCTAATGTAAGAGAATTGAAGGATTTGGCATTGCCAGTGGTAATATTGGATGGGACCCCAAATCTTGTTATGATTATTTCCTCCAAAACGTTCATGAATACTTCCTCAATGGATTTCTTTGAGGGAATAGATTCAACCCACCTGGTAAAATAATATGTGGTAGTCAAAATCCATCAGTAACCATTACTTTAATTGTCCTTAAATTCTTCGATAAAGTATAATCCCCACTGTTGAAAAGGAGATTTGACTACAACAGGTTTCAAAGGCTGTGCCCAGAGTTTTGGTTTACCAGTAAAGTATTGGCAGGGATGACATGATCGAACATATCAGTGAGTATCAACGAATAATGTTGGCCAATAATATCCATCTCTTAAGATTTTGTGTGCGGTTTTGTGGGAAACGAAATGTACACCACAATGTCCCGAGTGTAATTTCTTCAATAGTTTATTAGCTTCTTCTTGGTTCACACATATAAGGAGAAATCCATTGGGGCATTTCCAACCAAGGTAATTCTTAGTCAAACATTATTTCATAGCTTTAAGTCTCAAGGCCCTTATTTTTTAGTCTACTAGATGATATGGGCATGATAAATTCTTAAGGTAGTATATTATGTCGGAATACCATTCATCATGTTCTAACTCACTGACCACTATGTTCGTCTGTTCGCTTTCTCCCATTTGTATGGCCTCTTGGTTTCTTTCAGTCAACATCTGGGCTAAACCTTGTCCCTTTACAGTGTTGGTGGGTTTGATCTCTAAGTCATACTCTTGGATCTTGGAAACCCACTTACCCCTAGTACCCATACAATCCTGTTGTGACAAGACATCCTTTACTACTGGGTAAGGGACATAAGCATTGATCTTATTATAAACCACATAGTTTCTAAAGTTCTTAAGGGATTTGACTAAGGCATAAGATTGTTTCTCAGTAATCGAATAGTTCATCTCTGAACCCCTAAGGACTTTACTCATGAAGGTGATGGGGTGTTCATGGTCGTCAATATATTTCTGCAAAAAGACACATGCAATGGTATCTTGGGAGGCAAAAGAGAATATTATGAAATCTCGTGAATAGTCAGGGCTAATCAGGACTGGGGCTTGGGAGATGACATACTTTATGTCTTCAAAGGATTTAATGGCCTTACCATCCCACCTGAACACTATATCCTTTTTCAGTAATGCACTCATGGGTTTTATTCTTTTGACAAAGTTTGGGACAAATCTTCAAATGAAATTTATTTTTCTGATAAAGGATTGTAGGGATTTTTTGTTAGAAGGGGAACGTATATCCTTGATAGATTTGATTCTTTCTAGGTCTATAGAAATTCCCCCTTCTGAGGTTATGTGTCATAATAGTTTCCCCTTATCTATCCCGAAGATAGACTTCTTAGGGTTCAAGGAGACACCATACTTCCTACATCTCTCAAAAAACATTCTAAGGTGTGAGATGTGGTATTTCCTCTCCTTTTATATGTCTGTGAGGTCATCTTGGTAAATTTCTATGATTTTCTGAATGATATCCCTAAAGGAAAAGTCCATCGCTCTCTGAAAGGTGGCACCGACATTCATAAGTCCGAAAGACATTCTTAAGTACATGAATGTTCCCCATGGTGTGGTAAATGTCATTTTAAGTTGGTCTTCCCTTTTGAGTAACACTTGGCTGTATCTAGAAAATCCATCCAACATGGACATCATCCCTACCCCGATAACCCTTTGTAACAAATGTTCCATATTTTGGAGGGGGTAGTTGTCTTTCAAGGATAGTTGGTTAAGGTTTCATAAATATACACACAAGCGGATATCACCACTTTCCGTTTGGACAACTACCAAATTCGACATCCATGACGAATATCTAATGGGAGCTATGATACCAGCATCGACCATCTTTTTGATTTCCTTTTGTATATGGTTTTCCAACTTTGGGTTAATATGTCTTAAATTTTATCAGAAAGGTTTGGCTCCTTCTGTCAAAGGTATAACATGTTGGATGACATCACCCCTATAAGCCTTTATTTCATCATAATTCCAAGAAAATGTTTCTTTGAATTCTCTTATGAGGTCTAGTATCTCAATACTTTCCTTTTCAGTAGTCCCTTTCCCTATTTTGACCATTCTTGGATCCAATTCAGTGTCGATGTTGAATTTAAAGGACTCATCTATTTGTTTCTTGGGTTTTCTACCTTTGTAAACATCGTTTCTGTCAAATAGGTGTTCTAAACGGACACATCCCTTTGGAAAGGTGTTGGTGTTATTCTGCAAGTTAATCACATCTAGGTCCATGGAATCAGCTAGGAATTTTACTTGTGAATTGGTGAATTCTCTACTATTTTCCATAAATCTAAGAATTTGGTCATCATATTCAAAGACTTTCCAATGTTCCAAGTTATCAGGGATTGATGGTCTAAACAAGACCTCCATTTTGCACAGGTTTTGGAGTGGACCATCATAGGGTTGTAAAGTGGAAGAGGAAACAACCAAAGCATCTACTACATAGTTTTTTTCTCAGGGAACTGCTTTGATTGACACCATTTCAAAATATTTTGCAATGGATATGGGAAAGTCACGGTACCTTTTTAATCTCTCATTATTGGCAGCAAAGTCTAGAAACACTTGTGATAATATCAAGTCTGAGTATCCTATAACTCTTAGGTGTGTGACACCTTTGTCGATTTCCAAGTTGAGACCTATAATCAAAGATTCGTATTCGAAAACGTTGTTTGTACAGTGATATTCAAGTCTATAGGAGTAATAAAAGGTTTCCTTGGATGGGGATGTCAGGACAATACCTGCTCCTGAGCCAGAACTCGAGTGATCTCCATCAAATTACAAAGTCCACGTTCCTTCAGGTGTTTTGATATATTCATCCTTTGAATTTATCCTCTGGACAAACCAACTTTCAATCCCATTGTTTACACAAAGTAGCTGATTATCAAGTTCTTCAAGGGTCTCAATAAGGTATCCTGTGATGGGTTCTTTGTGAAGGGTAAAGAATCCTCCTTCGGGGTGAGGTATGATAGATTCATACCCTTGGTTTTGGAAGCTTCTAGTCAAGTTTTCTATTAGGTCCTTACGGAGTAAAATCCCCCAATTGCTTAGAGCATCTATTACTAACAAATCAATAGTAAAAGGGGCATCAGGGAAATCATGGAAAGAAACACTCAGGTCCTTAATGATGCCTCATGTAAAGCCTCCTTGTGTGTTTGGTTGTGATATGCTTCGGCATAATTGGTGCATGACCCTCTCATTTATAATATTACTAGGAGTATCCAGGTCAAACACACAATTATGGAGAAAGAAATCGTTGACTTGGAGGGTAACATAGAAAGGTGCAGGTTCCCAATATTTTGTTCCCATGTTCCCTAATTGGTAGAAAACGGGGGATTCTTCTTCAAAAATTTTTTCCTCATAAATTTGTGGTAGGGAGTATTCAACATCTTCAACCTCATGGTTTCTAAATATATCTTGAGTGGGTTCCACATCCTTAGGAGGTTCATTTTGTTGAGAGAATAACAAATCATCTTTCATGTTTTAGAAACCCGTGCTCCATTTTCTAGGGTAAGAACTATATTCTACCTCGAGGATCTCTGGGAGGTCATTATTCAGTTCTATCATGCTCTCATCATTTGGTTCCCAGATGCCATTATCATTCAAGACGTTAATATAATGGATGGAATTTATGAACCTAAGACTTTCCTCTATTTGGCAAGCAACCTCTTGGGCCCTCTCTAGGCTTGTAGGTGATCAGTCCTTAAGGGTAATTTGCAGAGTTCCTTTCAGGGAGTTTAAGTAATGCTGGAGGATAGCTCTCTTTGGAAGAAAATTCATTGGAATCTTTCTAATGAGAGTGTTGAACCTATCATTGAATTCCCTAATGTCTTCATCAATATGTTTACAAAGTTTGAGGTATTGATAATAAAAGGACGCCAAGATTTCTTCTTTACCCCACCTCTTCATGAAAGCTCGTCTCAAATCTTCAAGAGCTTTGATTCTCCCATTTGGGAGACCATTAATCCAGCCTCTAGCACTCCCAGTGAGTGAGCTTGCAAAGAGCCTCATGAAGGTGTTAGGGTGTTCTTCTTCTGATTGGTGAAATTCATATCCCTCATAAAAATTAGTCCAATGTGAGTTTTCATAAGACCCTACATCTTTTGAGAATCTAGGTATCCAAGAATCAACCTTTTTGGGGAGATCATGTAATCATCCATGGGTGTTAGCTAGGTCCAAAGGTCCAAAACGTTCTTTGTGAGACCATTTAGGAGGATCCATGGGGGAAATAGGAACTACAGGAGAAGAAAGTGTGTATTGAAATCTGCTACGAGTCATCATTTTTGAAGTCGCCAGATAGTTTACTTGAAACTATAAAAGGGATGAGGGGATCACCCTTAGTGGATTCACCATGTAAGCTTTGAAAAGTAAAGGCTTTTGAGGAAGGGCTTACCGAAAAGTGTCATCTTTGAGGAGAATTGACTGAGTGTTCCCTGACAGCGACGCCAAGATGTTATCACACAATTTGTACTTGTCCCAAAGGGAAAGGCTAAAGGAGGGAAAATTGGCGTAACAAGAGGTTGTCCTATCACTGTCACCTTAATAAGACACCTCTTTCTATTTAGGGATGATAGCCTAGGGGAGATGTCCCCGGTGACCTGGGGGTTTGAGAAGGCAAAGGTTGAAGTGTCAATAAAAGATATCTCCTCTCACAAGTTACACCGATCATAAAGTCCCAAAGTTTTAGCCAATGAAGCAATAATATGCTTAAATGTACCTTCCTAGAACAAAGCAACAAGAAAAAAATATCTTTTGCAAGTACAATTTGATGTTAGCATATCATAAAACCTTGGACTTGTCGATAAAATAAATAAGTTGATGCAAGATGAAGCAAACATAAATTCTATAGCAGCAATGTATACAAGATGATAGCTTCACAATCAATGCCTTAAATAAGTTTCACAATGACCAAAAATGATAATCCAATAATAGAAATATACTAGCACTTGTCAGAAGCTAATGAGGCAATGTAAAAATCAACTTTTGCAATTGATTTTAAGAGATTTTACTGCTATAATAATTGGTTGTAGCTTAACAACAAGAAGGTTAGTGAATTAGTCTAATCTAGGGTTAGGAAAGGTTAGTAAATAGCTTGAGGTAAAAGTTTTAAGTGTTATTCTCATCGATCAATCAAATAGAAGGTCTAGATCAGTGTGTTTAGGGCTAATGGAGTCACTTCTTGCAGCGACAATATTGAAGGAAAAAGATGATGATGTGTAATCTAAGGACAAAGAGGGATAATGGTTGAGGTGGTTGTAACCCAAGGCCTCAATCAATAGGCCCTAGAAGAAAAATGACTACTATGAAGTAGGTAACCCTAGGCCCTAGCAGTTTTCCTTATTCTTTATCTAAAACTTGAAGTAAATAATGGCTTGATGAAGCAAATGATGCTAGAGTGCTACAATGGTAGGGCTCTAGCTCACCGCTTCAAAAGGTAGGGTTTCTAGCAAAATCTAGTAGGTGAAAAGTTATTAAGACAATGACAATAACATGTGGCTGATCTCCTAGGGTTTTAAGCTAGAAATTTCATAATCTAGGAAAAATACAAAGTAAATATACTATAATCATTCAATGTAAAGAAGAATTGCATAAATTCACTTACATCGACCAAGAATAATCTAGCAATTAGCCTAGTTGAAGACCTTCCACCAAGAAAATTCCCAAAACACCAAATTTAGCCTCCTCCAAGAGTTGTGCACCACTTAATTTAAGCCAAAGAGCCTTAAAGGAGCTGAATTTTAGACCTCACTTAGTGAATGAGTGAATCAATGATGAAAAAATACAAGGGAAAATCCCCCTATTTATACAATGAAAATGAGCTTTAATTACAAAAATAAGTGAAAAAGGCCGACATGGCCAGTTTACGTGAGAAAATCCGATTTTACATAAATTTGACAAATAAAACCCTATTTTGAGCCTTTTAGGGTGACATCATGCCCCTCCTAGGGTGACGTTAGCTTCCTTACTAGAATGTTGGCCCTCCAAGTGGAACGTTGGGGCTAAAAAACCCTCTGGAACAAACACACGTGCCAACCAATGTTGTCCTCAAGCTGGTGGCCTCAACTGGGTGACGTCAAGGCTCTGAATGATGACATCAAGGGCCAAAATTATGGTGGGAGGGAAATACCCCCCTGGGTCTAGGCCTGTCAACCTGTATCTGGTGGAACATCCTCCTCTCTCTCCAGTGCAAGCCTCTGGTATATGTCTACCCCTAGTTGGGGTCTTAACATCCATCTAGTGGGATTTTATCCTTATGGAGGCCTGAGCTAATCATCTCTTCATGTGTACCTGTCCATCGGGCATGGTCCTGTAGCAACAACAAGGACACCCTCCATGGGGTCATAAGTCACAGGGATCATAGCAATGTGAATCACATCTAATAATCAATTTATCTAAACATGTGCATAAAACCCCCATTTCCTAGACAAGTGATCAAATACATTATGCTATTCTACAAGACAGGTTTGAAGAGGATTTTAGAAAAACTTGGGTTTATTACATTCGACAAAAATGTGATGTTTTTGACACTTTTAAGAAATGGAAAGCTTTGTTTGAGAATGAGACAGGAAAAAGTTTGAAGTGTCTCAGATCAGACAATGGAGGTGAATATTGCAACAAGGAGTTTGATGATTATTGTTCATACAATGGTATTCATAGAGAGAAGACAATTCCAAGAACACCACATGAAAATGGTGTGTCATAAAGGATGAACATGACCATCATGGAGCGTGCAAGGAGTATGAGATTGGATGCAGGGTTTCCCTTACAATTCTAGGAAGATGTTTTAGATACTTTTGTTTACTTAATAAACAAAGGACCTTCAATCTCTTTGGATGGTGGAATTCCAGAGGAGGCATGAACATGTAAAAATGTAAACTATTCTTTTTTGAAAACTTCCGGTTGTGAAGCATTTGCCCATATTGATAAAGAAAATAGAACAAAACTTGAGGCAAAATATGAGAAGTGTACCTTTATTGGATACGATGTTAATGATTTTGGTTATCTCTTATGGGGTTATTAAAATCACAAAATCATTAGGAGTAGGGATTTCATATTCAATGAGAAGGTTATGTACAAAGATCACTTGCATGGAAAGAAACGGGAAAAAGAAAAACTAGAATACACAGTGCTTGATGAGATCACTGAAAACGAAATTCCAAAGGTACAAGAAAATAAAAATGTACAACAACAAGAGAAACATGTAACACAAAATCCTGCAAGTGTTGTTAGAAGATCTATGAGGTTAAGTAGACCCCCTGAACGATACTCTCTTTCATCATATTATTTATTGTTGACTAATTCTAGTGAACCGGAAAGTTATGAAGAGGCAATGCAGGTAGACACTAAAAATAAGTGGGAGAAAGGCATGAAAGAATAAATGGATTCCTTGGTAAATAAATAGACTTGGGACTTCGTTCAATTTCTTGCAGGAAAAAGAGCATTTCAAAATAAATTGGTTTACAATTTGAAGGAAGAAGATGGAGGAAAAAAGAGGTACAAGGCTATACTTATTGTAAAGGAGTTTGCACAAAAGAAAGGTATAGATTTTGATAAAATATTTTCTTCTGTTGTTAAAATGACTTCAATTAGGACTGTTTTAAGTCTTGTGGTAGTAGAATATTTTCATCTTGAACAGTTAGATGTAAAAATAACTTTTCTCCATGGGGATTTGGAGGAAGATATTTATATGAAGAAACCACAGGGGCATGAGATCAAAGGAAATGAGAACTTGGTATGTAGGTTGAAGAAGAGATTGTATGGACGAAAGAAATATCCAAGGCAATGGTATTTGAAGTTTGATAGGTTTATGACAGAACAAGGTTATAATAGATGTCATTCTGATCACTGTGTTTATTTCAAAAGGATAGAAAATGGAAACTATATTATCTTGCTATTGTATGTAGATGACATGCTTGTTGTAAGGTCTAATATGCAGGACATAAATGTGCTCAAGAAGAAATTATCTAATTCATTTGTGATGAAGGATTTGGGTGCTACAAAGAAAATCCTTGGTATGAGAATAACAAGAGACAAGAAAAATCATAAATTGACATTGTCTCAGAGTGAGTACATAGAGAAGGTGTTGGAGAGGTTTAGAATGAAAAATGAAAAACTAGTTAGTACACCTTTGGCCAACCATTCCAAATTAACTAAGGAAATGTGTCCGAAGACACGGGAGGAGATAGAATACATGTCTAAGGTCACTTATTCATCAACAATTGGAAGCTTGATGTATGCGATGGTTTGAACAAGACTAGATATTCACATGTAGTGGGAGTTGTGAGTAGGTATATGAACAATCTAGGTAAAGAACATTGGGAGGAAGTAAAGTGGATTCTCAGGGACTTGAGAGGTACTGCTACTCATGCATTATGTTTTGGAGGTTCAAACAATTTTCTATAGGGATATGTTGATTTAGACATGGAAGGTGATAAATATAGCATGAGGAGCACCACAGGGTATGTTACTGTAGGTGGAACGTAAGTAATTTGGATTTCTAAACTGCAAAAGGTTGTTTCACTTTCAACAATGGAAGAAAAGTATGTTGCTGCTACAAAGGCTAGTAAAGAGATGAGTTGGTTATATAGGTTTATGGAGGAATTGGGAAAGAAGAAGGAGAATAAAAGGTTGTACTATGACAACAAGAGTTCCATTCATATTGCAAAGAACTAAACCTTCCATTCAAATATTAAGCATATACAACTCAGGTACCATTTCATATGTTTTTTCTTGGAAGATGGACATTTGAAGTTGGAAAAGATACATACTAGCCTGAATCCTGCAGACATGTTAAAAAAGGGAATACGCAGGGAGAAACTGAGTTGCTTCTCAGTTTCAGTTGGTCTTTAAGCATGAAGGTGAATATGAGAAATTTTCTAGGTCCAAGGAGAAGTATATTCCAATAGGTACAACAACAATGGAGTTTTTTTTATTAGTCTCTAAGTGGGAGATTGTTGGTTGTGGAACCTGATTATCTTTCTGATTCAAAGGTTTGTTTCAACCGTTCTTGGACCCCATTCCCTAATGGGGGGGGGGGGGGGGGGGGGGTGTGGGGGGGATTTACCCCCCACAACTATCTCCAGGGGGGGTGGTGACAATTTTCTTAGCCCCCCCCTGGTGGGGGATTCGAGGGTAGTGCCCCCAAAGCAAAATATTGGGAAAAAATGTCGTGTAAAATATTGTAATTTTGTAGTAAATATAGACCGTTCATTATAAGGTCACAGATCTAATGGTAGAAGTTATGTTAGGGTTTATTTCTTTAGAAGGAAACCCTGTTTTATGAGGGAATTGTATTGTGGATGTGTATGAGTGTGATAAAGTATTATGAGAGAAGAGACTGTGAGAGAAAGAAGAGGAAGTTACAATAGGTGTGTTGTAGGTTGTATCCCTTCATTTTGTTGGATAATAAAAGTAAGGACCCAAAAATTTCTATGGTGGACGTAGCCCACACTGGGTGAACCATGCATATCTGTGTCTCTATTGTATTGTGTATCTTCTATGTTTTATTTCTGCATTTTGGGTCTGGGAACCCCTCATAGAAGAAGTAGGGCAAGTGAATCCTCAACCCACAGAGTAAAGGAAAAAAAAAAGATGGGAAACATTAGGAAAACTAGTCGAAGACATAAGTAAATAAGGACAATGGGAGGATGAATAAATATATCGAGAAGTGGTGTGACTTCCATAAGAGAACCTAACATAACACTATTGATTTACATTCAAATCATTCATTGGTGGCTGAGGTGAAAGCCTCTTAATCATATGGGGTTTTTTACTCTGAGTTAGAACCAGAAAAGGGGAGACAAATCATTGACATGGAACCCGATGCCACCATTGCTACCACCAAGATCTATCCTAGTGAACTTGATGAGCCAGAGGAAGGTGAGTTCCTATTTCATTCACAGATGATGGTGAAAGGCACTCTTCTAAACTTCATCCTTGATAGCGATAGCCAGAAGAACCTCATCTCAATAGAGGTCGTCAAGCGACTAGCCCTTCCAAAAATGACACACCTGAAATCCTACACCATCAGATGGCTCCTTCAAGGAAGCGATCTTTGCATCAGCCAACAGTTCCACCTATCGTACAAAATCAAGTCAATCAAAGATGAGGTATTGTGTGGTGTTGCTCCCCTAGAAGTTTGTGATGTTGTTTTGGGCCAATATTATTTATGGAAATGTCATGTTGTATATGAGTCTAGGACTCGCATTATTATTATTAATTTGAACAGGAAATTGTATAGGATACCCGAGGTAGTCCCACCTAGTGCTATTTCCTTGATCTCTTCCAAGCAATGTAGGAAGGTGATTTATTAGACTAGGAAGTTTGTCTTCTTCGTGATTTTCTCTCAGAGCGAGAAAAAGGTTGCAACCACATCCATGGCCTCCACAACCAACCTCTCCACACAGTAGAATAAAGTGGATAAGGTCATGGAATAATACAAAGACATCTTCTCATCACCTGCTGGGGTACTTATACACTGTCAGGTCAGGCATCCCATTGATCTGGCCTCCAATGCAATGCTACCCAATGGGCTAGTCTATCACCACTCTCTACTAGAAAATGAGGAGATCAAGCGTCTTATCCAAGAACTTCTCCATAAGGGGAATATCTGACCCATCTCATCACCTTGTGGAAGCCCAATTGTGCTAGTGCAAAAGAAAGATGAGACCTGGTGACTCTACATTGATTACCATCCCCTAAATAAAATCACAGTAAGGAAACAAGACAAGCAACAACTACACATGCATTGCTGACCTGCATACAAGACAAGCAACAACTACACATGCATCTTACCTATAGACTAACAGATTAGAAATTCAAACATGTACTTAACAAATTATGAATAACTCATTAATTGGGACGGGAAAAGCATTTTCTTTATTACTTTGAATGAGTCAACTTACAAAAAGTAGAGACCAGCCACCGCTCCGCGAACCTGATCCTGGGCTCCTCTTCAATTGTCCTCCAACTTCTTTGCTTCGTATCTCTTCTGGCACAAGGATGGCTAAAGGGTTGGGACAATGGGAATATGAAAATGGGCAGAGTTTCTTTGCTATATTTTTCCTCTTCCAAATGGGATCCCTAACCCTTCTTTTATAGGCTAGAAGAAGCTAGGTATTTGGATGAACCCTCGGCCATGCATGGCCGAGAGTTTCAGTTAACTCACCCAGAGCTGTGTGTTTCGTCGACAACTTTCATTTTTCCGTGCTTTTGTCGGTCCATGCGGGCTATTTTAGGTCAGCTAGCATGTACACGTGTGCAGTAATGGAGTAGGGCACGTGGGCCTTTATAAAAGAGGTTTTTTAAAGAGTTGCTCAACAGTGCTTTGGAAAAGAAGGGATCTAAGATGGCCTGATGCCAGGTAAGCATGTATGGTGTAATTTAGGGTTATAACAGATGCCCCCTAATGTGTGAGGTCAAAAGATCATCTGATGGACAAAATACATTACCAATCTTTACTGATGTGCCGAACGATTGAGCCCAAGGATCAGGAACCGGTAGGCGTCGTCTGCAAAATAACAAATGTCTCACCGAGGTGGGCATATCCATGCTCGGGATAAAATAGAATCATGGATACCAATCAAATACACTGTAGATCCATGTCATATAACTATATAAAGAGTAGCCGTGAACAATACACAACAGAGCTACATCTCGAAATAAAAAAGATATACATATAGAGTATCCATCTTCTAGAAGTTGATACTGCTTGATGGATAGAGATGAGGTCTTCAGAGCTCGAGCAACTACTTAAAAATATTCAAAAATCGGGTAGGAGTGTAATATGAGTGTACGACTGCACTACCCAGAGGTCTTCGACAATTCGTCAGTCATGGACTTGATGAACAGTCTGAAGGCTTCATTGATTTCGAACAAGGACTTGACTAGACATTCAGGATGGTCGAGTATGAGGGAAAGAGACAAATTGCAGAGGGGCCGACTCAGGCTTGGTGACAAACTTCCCTTGGACAATAGCATGACAAATGATGAGACTCAGGTAGTATGGCATTAATCATAAGTCTACGAAGCAGGAGGCAACACAAACTCTCCATATGTTTGGAAGGATAATCAAACTATGGAGAACAAAACTCTATATAGCAAGAGCAGCTTCCTAAGGTTGTACTACATCCCATAGTTTGATGAACAAACAAACAGATGTGCTTTATCCAAGGGTGACTCATTATGCTACCAATAAAGAAAATACTTTTCCCTTCCTCTTTTTGGGGTATATTTGATTTTTATTTCTTTTTCAATAATTTTGGGAAAAAGAATAAAGGAATATTACGTTACAATGGAGGAACGAGTGTTGCAAACATACAAGTTCAAGGCACAAGGACAAGACTGGTGTTCTAGTATAATAATACTCGGGAAAAAATCCTTCGAGGGTCAAGAGTGTTAAGACGTAGAATCAAACTGTTACAAGGCTGACGTATAAGGTATGAAAACGCGGTTAACAAAACACACAATGGTAACGTCCTTTGATGTAATTTTAACGAGCCCAGAGAAGGTAAGCTCGGTGGTTTTTCATATTTAGAGAGTCTGAAAAAACATAAAAGGAGACTCCATTGGGATACCTTTTTCGAAGATAGTCTAGTCGGTTCGAAAAAGGGATAAACTAGCACTGACAAGACATCTATTCAAAACCATTTTAACGAGTGTGATAAGGACAAGATCACTCGACCATTTTTTCATTTTTAAGGAGTCTGAAAAAAGCTTAACTATGGAATTTGTCAGGAATGTTCTTCTGGACCAGTTTAACAAGTGTGAAAGAATAAGGTCACTCGACAATCTTTTCAATTTTAGGGAGTCTGAAAAGAGCTTAACTATGGACTCTGTGGGGGTTCCTTCTTTGTATGTTTAGTCCCTCAGGCCCAAAAAAGGGATAAAATTATACCTAAGAGTACTCTTCTATAGAGCTGAAGTTCCATAGAGTATACCTTTGTTCGTATAGTTGACCGTTCGGACCGAAAAAGGGGTAAACTACCGCCGGATAGACATGACTTCAAATTTCAATTTAATGAGCGTGAAAAGCCACAAGATCGCTCGACAATCTTTTCATATTTAGAGGGTCTGAAAAGGGCTTAAAAGAAGACCCGTTATTTTTTGGGAGTCTTGAGGGTGAGGTCAAGAGTGAAGAAGAATCATGCAAATGAGGCTCAACCTCGTATTCAGGAAAAACTACAAGGACTCCTGAGCCTACAGTGTTTTAGAGACAACGTGAATACCATAATGCAATCAAGATCTACCTAGGGCATACATGTTCCGGTAAGCTCTATGACCAAGTTGCGACACTTCTAAAGAAGGGATAATGGTTCCATGTCACAACCTGATGGGATCGATCCTATGGCAAAGGAAAAAGACAACGAGATACAAGATTCAGGGTAGAAACCTAACCTATATGTTCGAGTAGATCGTCAGAAAATTTTTCCACGGACCGTTGAAAATTACTCAAAAATAAAAAAAAATTGTCCCAATACCTGATCAAATCCCTCCTATATAACTCCCGAATCACTCTAAATGATTTTTGGTATAAATAAAATGATAAGGGAGGCCAAAAAAATGACAAAAAGAGGCCAAAAAGTCTATAAATAGAAGCTGGCAGCTCATTATCACCATTGCTGATTTGGAAATTGACTCTAGAGCCAAAAGACCCCCTTTGTCAAAAGCAGTGATTCCAGGAGCTACAGTGGACAAAACGAACTTCTGTCTGGACCAAGTAAGTACAAACTCCCTTATCTTGCATTTCATGTCTTTATTTGTGCATTGGGTTTCATTTTTTATTGGGGCGTCGACCTTT
>SNQJ01S0000211.1:377874-415901 GCA_010110895.2 Picea sitchensis | reverse complement strand
CCAAATCTTTTCGTTCCGTCGGAAACTTTCCTGATTTTTTGCTTTGTTAGGTAAACGCGGGCTGTAGTGGGCCAGCCAACGTTCCATCGCGTGCAGTATAAGGTCTGCTAGCATTCCAACACACCCAGTGATAGGTTAGGGCGCGGGTTACTTAATTTAGGAGGTTTTTGAAGAGTTTGTTCAGCATGGATTTGGCAATGAAGGGAAATGAGTTGGCCTGATGCCAGGTAAGCATGGATGGTGCAATTTAGGGTTATAACAGACCGGCACGACGTTTGACACCCACTGGGTCAAATGGATAGGATATATAAACCCGACTTTTAGCAATTTCTCAACCTCAACCTTAATGGCTGTTGCTTTCTTAGGATTAACTAGATAGAGCTTTTGCTGAACCGGCTTGGCATCAGGATACGTTGTGATTTCATGTTCAACTATCTTTGGATCGATGCCTGGCATTTATTCATAAGACCAGGCAAAAATGTCGCGGAATTATTTGAAAATATCTATGTATATTTGAATCTATTCGGGGAAGCAGTCCGCTCCGACGAAGACATTCTCCACAACGCCAGGGTTTCGGGAGATATTGATTGGTAAGGTTTCAGCGATAGTTTCCATATTACCCTCAACATAAACCTCATGTGTAGCTAAGGGATTAATAGGACAAGACCGATCTCCCGTCATAGTCACGGTGAATTCTCCCACTTTAATTCGGCTTAACTCTGGGAGGAAGTATGATCTGTGATGAAGATCTTCCCAGGGTTTATCCAGACTAGTCATTGCTTCAATTATTGCTTCATCAGAGGTCAAGACTAAGTCTAATGAATCGGTGTGAGCGAGAGAACCCTGAGCCCATATATGATCTAGTAGTGGATCGAACTCCTGTGCAGGAGCTGGATCAGTGTGGGTTGAAGTTTGCTGGACTAAAGAGTACACTACTTTAGCTGTGGACAAGGGCATGGACATGCCCGGGTGTCCTGTCCCATCCATCATGGTCGATGGGGAAGGAAGTGACCACAGATCATCAAAGTAAGTCATGCGGAACGACGAAACTTGAAAAATCTCAACCTTATGGTGATTGGATATAAACTTGATATCACCTTGAGGGGGCGGGTAATCAAAGGTACCCATCAAAGATGGACACAAACCAACCCCTACGTTGATGACACTGGGTTGAGGATTATCATTCATCAGGACCATGGATGCCCCCAAAGCAGGGTCAGGTCTAGAGAAGGAAAATTGATCGATGGTCACTATCTGACCTTCGTGTGGAAACAACAAGACTTGGAAAACTATAGCAACCATAGTTTGCATGGCATAAGTCCAACTCCTTCCTAACAAGAGGTTATAGTTGAGGGGAGCATCAACTACCTCTACTTCGACACACACGGTCTTCCCTCCTAACTGCACGGGGAAAGAATGAATGATACCATGTGGTCAGAATGAACGACCGTCAAAAGTGGTGAGGAGAGTAGGTGACAGAGACAAAATGGGATGGACAACGGCCTTCCGACATGCCAATGACATAACACATGTCGATGTGCCCTCATCAACCACCGTGCGGAAGATATTCTGAGTAAAATTTTTCATGGGATAAGCCACTACTATCTGAAACGCTACATGGTAAGGTAGATGAGGTTTTAAGTTGGTTGTATCCAGCATAATTGTACCCAGATTACAAGTCTCAGTAGATCCTAAAGAGGTTAACAAGGCTTTCCTCTGGGAAGGGCAGCTTTGGAGGACCTCCAAAGCGGACATCGCACAAGGGGTTTGTGATAAATCTTCCACCACAGAGTAGTTCTGGGCGTCCCTTGCGTTTGGGTTATGAGAATATTTTTTGAATGCACCTTTGGGAATTCGTGTCATTGTTTTGCCCAAAGTTTCTCAATCTATAGAGGAAGAGATGGGATTTTGTCTTCTTTACCCTTCTCATAAGTGCTCGGTTTACTATAATCATGCGCTCTAGTCGATATAAAAGAATCACCCCTCACCATATATACGTTCGCAGATGTGGGGCTGTTCGTAGGTGGACAGGGTTCTTGGATACCCCCTTCGGTGCTTTCAGAGGCTTGGGTTAGATTTTGTCCATGTTGAAATGGATTGGTTAACACAACAGGTTGTTGCTGCGTCACAAACTTTTGGGCTTCTGCAAGCCGAGGACATAGATGGGTCGGGTGGTCTTCCGCGCACAAGTTGCATGGATACCTCACCTTCCGTTTCTCAGTGTTGTCCCCACCAACATTATTGGTAGGTTTTTTTATCTCCCTTACCTTTATTTCGTTGTTTTTTCTTTCCTTCAGGCTGCTGGGTGGCCTTTGGGTTAGTCGATTGTACTGTGTGTACCTCCGAGGTTTTGCTAGGGGGAGCAGCCAAAGTAGTGGTTTGGTTGGCCACTGTGTGTTGTATAGATAACTACTGCAACTGCTTCATCAATTTCTCAGTGGGCTTTGTTTGTGCTAAACCAATAATACCATCGACATGTGGTCCAACTCTCTGTCTAGTTTTATCAAGGATTGAATGTAGTGCATCTGGCAAGATGTTGTATAATAAACCGGACTGAGAATATATGAGCTCAAATTGTTGAGCCCTCATGATGGCATCTTCTTCGGAGAATACTCCCGATGTCGCGGCGTCTTTGGATAATTGCGGGACCAAAGACTTAAGGAACCACTCAAGCAGAAATGATGGTGGGACTGGCACCTTTATTAAACTCTTCTGACATCTCCATTATCGGATGTGATCAGAGATATGGTCCGCTGTCATCTGTTCGAAATTGCCCAGCAGCTCTGTGCCAGTGTTGTATCTCACAGGTAACTGGAAATGGTTAAGGAAAGCTATTGCCAGCTCACCGAAGGAAGAGTATCTTGAGCGATCGAGCTCGATGTACCATTTCGCAGCACTCCCAATGAGAGTACATTGAAACAATTGCAACTATACAGAGTCATCTTTCAATGAGTTAGATGAGCACCAAAGATGGAAGGTAGTCACATGATCTCCTGGATCTTCGTTAGGCTTGGCTTCAAACTTTGGAATGTCCAAAGGCAACTTCGGCAGCATAGGAGGCCAACACGGATTGTGACAAATAGGGTCAATCAACAACCTTGTCAAATATGGCAAGTGCAAAGTCACCAGGAAGAGTAGTTTGGGTTGTTGGTGATAACCTGGGAAAAAGGGGCCTGGAGTTTGACTGGCACCAGGTTGCCAGGAAAAGTTTGGTTGCTGGCCCAGATTCTGGTAGAAACCATGGCCCTGGCCAGCGTATGGATTTTGCATATGTGGAGACATCATTGGCTGATTTCCTAAATAGAACATAGATGGTTGGGCATGCATTATATTCGAAGGACTCTGGGAAGGGTTACCCCATGTCGGTCCCATGGGGATAGGCATAGTAGTTTGTCCAGGGTTCCATTCATTATGGAAAGAATTACCCTAGATCGACATTCTGGACGAGGGAACGGATCCCTGCCAAGAATTCCAAGGCCCTGATGCGAAAGAAGTTCCTAGGTTTTCCCCCTGTGCAGGAATAGTACCCTGCACAGGAATAGATTGTCCAAAAATGGGATTTCCCCCAGTCGGAAAGGCGGATGATGAGAAGGCGTTGTTACCAAACGTTTCGGCCAAAGAAAATGGTGTCTTACCTACTAGCATCCTATGCGAAGGTGGTCCTTGACTTCCCGCTCCAAATAAACTATGGTGTGTAGGTTGCTCGATGGAATATTGATGTGAGCCACCAAGTGAAGGGGATGAAGGAGGTATATGACCTCCTCCATAAGGGAAAGCATTAAAAGGAGAAGGAGTGCCCCCCATGTGACCTTGCAGAGGAGCGCTAGAGCTCCCTGCCCCCAGACCTAAAGTCTGTGAAGTGGAGTAGGAAAGTACAGGACTTGTACTCGAACTAGGCATCCTGTATGAGAATGGAGGGCCTGGCGCACTTGGTGTGAAAGGGGTTGTGGCCACCGCCAAAGATGGGATCGGACCACTGTGCGATGTAGAAGCGGTCGAGACCATGGTGTCTCGGACCGGTGACGGTGGGTTAGGAGGTGAAAACTCTCCTGTGGTGATAACCGTAGTGGTAATTGAAGAATTCCTAGAAGGAGTAACAACATTTGTTTCCATTGCTGTGTGCAACACTATTTGGTGCTCGTAAAATTGAATTGGTACGATGAAAGGTGCCAAGAAATCAGAGGTTGAGGTTTCAACCAGGCCAAGAGAATTCGCTCCAAGGTACAAAATGGTCGATTCCTCTGAATGTTGGTCGGGCACAATTGCTTGTAACCCGGTCGCTTCAAAAGACCCTTGTTGGTCTAGCTTTCGCCTTAATGGTGGCGGGGGTGGCTCCAGTGCAACCGGAGGTAGGCCAAGAAGCCTTCATGACCGGCGGAGATTGTGATCCTCCACTGTGTGAGAAGATCAAAGACACTCTAAGGTAGTCTATATGTTCAAAAGTAACACACACTAAAAAAGGTCCCTAGAAGATAAGACAGGCAAACACTAAATTAATTGGAAGAACAGTTACAACAACCAACACTAGAACAACTTACCAGTGTAAGTGCAACTCGAACATGAAAGCACCCTCCAGGTATACTCTGAAAAGCGTGGCCTGATGTCTATCCTAGGTACCATGGTATACCCCCGCAATCACCTATTTATGTCCCTAAAAAAGATAGGCAACTAGGTTGCTAGCACGCGAACAGTCACCAGGCGGGTACAGTCGAAAGTCGGGTAGACCACAATGAGCAGGGTATCGAGCCCGAAACCTGTCAAGGGTATCGAAAGCAAGTGGTCTGGAAGACGACTGAGGACCTCGAACAGATTCGAGACCCATGAAGCCCTGTGGCAAATGCAATCAATGGAATCCCAAAACAAGCCCTCTATATGTGTTCTCCACTATGTTTGGTCCAGCTTTGGAGGGGTTATCTCCACTACCTTTCTGCACGCAACCTCGTGTTTATCCCTTGTGTTATAGGGGGGTCCCGGATAACTTTCACGATACTGGACTTAGACACTCCCTAACTCAAACTCCAATGTTTGATTTTAAATGGCCTTGAAGAGTTTCTTCTCCAAGCCAATCCATGGCCCTAATCCTGAACTAGTTGGTTAACCCTACAAACATAAAAGTCTAATAAATTTTAGATTTAGCGTTAATTTTATGGATTTTCCTTATTTCAAGGGGTATGAAAGTGAAACTGATGATGTGTAAAAGATGAAAACAAAAATGAATAAAAAAGCTGGAAACAAAAACTTTTACTTAATGCAAAATTTCAACAACTTTTCAATTTTTTTTTTTAAATTTTCTAAGATTTTGGACAACAAACTCAAAAGAAATTTCACTTGACTACAAGCTACTTATGATATAAGTAAACTGCAAAAAATTATGAAATAAATGACTTTTCCCTGGCTAATAATTCAGAAACACACTCTTCAACCAAACAAAAAAATGAAAAGAGATTTATTTTTATTTTTATTTAAATGCTGATAAAGCAAAAAGGGAAAAATACCAGAAAGAAAAAACCAAGAAAAACAATTCTGGCCTAATCGCAGATCGCAAAGAATAACTCCAAGAAATCACACATTAGCAACTTAAAAAAAAATGACTCTCACACTTGTCTAAAAACTCTATTTTATTTTTATTTTTTATGATAACTTTTTAATGAGAAAAAGTAAGCTAAGGGTAAGATTAATCCTAAGCTAATGAATGCTAAGATAGAGATTCAAATGTGTGAGAGGTATAATTCTCATCAAGGGAAAGGATGATTGCCTTACCCTCAACAAAAAATATCCTGCACAAGCATGCTACTGATAATCCAATAGCAAGCTTGTGAATGTGAGCTGTATAGAGATAGAGGGCATGTACAGGCGGGCTGACCTTGTACAAGCTACGTGTATCTCTAAACTCTGAGAAAAAATAAAAAACAGACAACCCAAACTAGGAAAAGACCACTGATATTGATAACCAGGATCCCTTGAAGGCTTGGACACTCTTTTTAACAGAAAAAAGAAAATAATGTAAGGAAAAAATTTGTAAACAAACCAATCTTAGACAAGACTGCAAACAACCAAGACTTAGAAAGAATCCCAGAAAACCCCTGAGAATGTCTGATTTTGATAGGGAAGAGGATGATTGCCTCAAAAATTCTTTGGACTCTACATGCTACTGCTACTTCTTCAGCTAGCATTCACACACGGGTTGTAAGAGAGTAGGGCGCAGGTACATGCGTGCATACCTTATGCATGCCACATGTACCTCTGTGGGTCTCGAAAAACACAGTCAAGCAAATAACATAGACAATTGGTATGCTAAACCAGCCTCTCTGCTAGCTCAGACTTTACAGAAACTAAAAAAAAACAGGCAAGAAAAACCAGTCTTCTAAACTACCCAAAAACAAATAAAATTCCTAAGAACCCTAGAGATCTCTCCCTAGTACAGTTGCCAATTCTATTGTGAGGGAAATCTCTTTATGGACTAGCAAATAGGGTTATGCTTTGCATGCAGATATGACCAAGAGAAAATCTACTTTCTCTTCGTCCCCAGACTTAAATCCTATTTCTTTTCAGTAAAACATGACTAGATCAACCTACCTTGTTCCAGGCATTTGATGTTGATCCCTTGTTACACTTGATCACTTGTTCACAGTTCTCCTTTCCAACACTGACCTGCATACAAGACAAGCAACAACTACACATGCATCTTACCTATAGACTAACAGGTTAGAGATTCAAACATGTACTTAACAAATTATGAATAACTCATGAATTGGGATGGGAAAAGCATTTTCTTTATTACTTTGAATGAGTCAACTTACAAAAAATCGAAAGCGACCACCGCTCCACGAACTTGATCCGGGGCTCCTCTTCAACTGTCCTCCAACTTCTTTGCTTCGTATCTCTTCTAGCACAAGGATGGATAAAGGGTTGGGACAATGAGAATATGCAAATGGGCAGAGTTTCTTTGCTATCTTTTTCCTCTTCCAAATGGGACCCCTAACCCTTCTTTTGTAGGCTAGAAGAAGCTAGGTATTTGGACGAACCCTCGGCCATGCATGGCCGGGAGTTTCAGTTAACTCACCTAGAGCTGTGTGTTCTGTCGGCAACTTTCCTTTTTTTGTTCTTTTATTTGTCCACGTGAGCTGTTTTAGGTCAGCTAGTGTGTACACACGTGCAGTAATGGAATAGGGCGCGTGGGCCCTTATAAAAGAGATTTTTTAAAGAGTTTCTCAGTAGTGCTTTGGCAAAGAAGGGATCTGAGATGGCCTGATTCCAGGTAAGCATGTATGGTGCAATTTAGGGTTATAACAACAATTTAGGGTTATAACAATAGGGCCTTATCGGAAGTTTCATCCACTCTATTATGGACCTTACACCATCACTAAGGCTATGGGTGACAATTAATTTGAGATCAACCATCCCCCCTTCCTTGGCTTACACCCAATGTTCAATTTAGATCTCCTTCGGCCTTATTTTCCACCATTATTGGACACCTCAGAGATAGAAAAATAATTCAAACCAACATATCTCAAACATGAATGCATGGAAAAAGAATCACTTATCATATCATGGAAACACAGGTCAAGGGCACTTGCTAGCAGATGATCCAAATTTATTAGGTTGTCAAAGCAGGGCAACTCCTGCACCAAGGAAAGTGGATCACCCCTGGCCAAATTCAACAGACATTTCCTCATATGATGGGGGGAATAAATGAAATGGAGACCATTTATTCCTAAGATTGGATGATTGATCCAGGAGGATGTTGGTTTCCACTCACCTATTCCAACAGGCTGGAAACAATTTTTTGGAAACTTAATAGTTTTAGCATTTTTTCGGATCCCAAACTTTTGGGTCCATTTTGAAGACCTAAAAGAATTTTTTTCACGATCGAGAACCTCAATGATATCCCAAGGCTCTAATTGATCCCCCTAAATGAATCTTCTCATCAGGTCCTTCCTAATGAGCTATCGTGCACCCTAAA
Source organism: Picea sitchensis (assembly GCA_010110895.2). Taxonomy (NCBI): domain Eukaryota; kingdom Viridiplantae; phylum Streptophyta; class Pinopsida; order Pinales; family Pinaceae; genus Picea; species Picea sitchensis. Next base: position 407,938 of record SNQJ01S0000211.1, on the reverse strand, counting down.
CGAAGATTTAACTTGATGCACTAAATTACCCCAACGGGGCCCACATGACTTTTGGCACTTCATCTCCTAGGGTTAGGTTTTTGGATGTATAGGTATTTTGGAATTAATTTTTATTGTATAAATGAATTTAGAGCCTCATTGTACTCATATTCTTGCGATTGAGCGTAGCCATCCCATCTCTTCACAGAGATAAGATGCCACCATTCTAGAAAGTTTATTTTCAATCTTCATTTTACAGTTTTCAATATATTTATTATTTAATAGAAGTATAGTTTTACTGTATATATATTATTTTTCACCGTGTCTCTGTGTTAATATTATGAATCTATGTTTTCATTTTGTTCTGCTCATAAATCCAGATCACACGGTAAACATGAAACTTCTATTGGTGAGTGCCCTTAACCTGTGTGTCAATGATCTAATCAATGGATTCATGTTCCATGCAGTGAGGGTTGAGATCTTTCGGTGTCAACTGTTCTCCTACCTTTGAGGTGTCCAATAGTGGTGGATATTATGGCCGAATTAGGTCCACATTAAACATAGGGTGCAATCCAAGAAGGGGGGAATGTTGAGCTCAAAATCATTGTCAACCACGGTCTTGGTGATGGTATAAGGTCCATAATGGAGTGGATGAAGCTTCCGATGGGGTCCTGTAAGGAATTCTTTCTGCAAGTGCAACCATAATTTATATCCCACCTGAAACTTATGTGGCACTTGGTGTTGATCATGGCACTTCTTGTACTTGGCATTGGACTTTTGAAAAATACCCTGAACATGTTTGCGAATGTGTTGGATTCGTTCAATGAACCAGGTGGCTTTGTCGACTTTGATTTGTGCATGGGATGATTATTCCTATGTGGACAAAAGGGGTAGTGAAACATCCATGGGACACAATGGTTGAAATCCCAACCCCACCTGAAAGAGGCTGTGGCCAATTGAGCTATGTATGGCTATGTTGTAATGGTGCTAAACATAAGGAAGAATCTCATCCTATGTGCACAGATGCTTGGGATTGTACATGCACAAAGTATGCATGATCATCCTATTGAAGACCTCACTTTGGCCATCCATTTGGGTGTGGAAGTCCATGGATTTGGTGATATTGGTCTCCAGTCGTCGAAGGATTTGTTCAAATATGTCCATCATCTCATTCCTTTGTCACTCGAGGGATTCCTCGAGCAACATTTTGAAAGGATCTCCTTTCCCATAGTATTTCTTTTCTACCGCCATGGAATGCTTCTTGGGCATGTGAGAGTAGTTTTCCTCAATAGAAACAAGATCGATACCCAACTCTCTATACCCTAACCTCATCGTGGACATGCACTAAAAATAACGAGTAGACCACTCTGATACCATTGATCCATATTTATGAGTGGAACAAGATGAAAATAGAGATATATAATATTAACGAAGAGACACAATGAATAATAATAGAGATACAGTAAAAATTGACTTCTATTAAAGAAGAAATATGCTGAAACTATAAAATGTAGACTTGAATGAGCTTGCTAGAATGGTGGCAGCTTATCTCTGAGAAGATATGTGATGGATACGCTCATTCACAAGAATATGAGTACAATGAGGCTCCATAGGCCTTTTTACATCAAACATAAATTCCAAAACCCTAGACATCCAAAAACCTAACACTAGGATATGAAGTGCCAAAAGTCACATGGGCCCTGTTGGGGTAAGTTGGTACATCAAATTCCGGGGGTAGTAACTTTTGGATATGATCTTTGTTTTAGGTGCACTATAACCCATTGGAAAGGTCTATCCGAGGAATACAAATTATGTTTTCACACTCTCATTTATATAAAAATGTGACTGTCGCGGGCCCAAAAAATGTTGTTTAGGGCCTCAAAAAAACCCTAGAAGTTTAGGACCCGAAAAGATAGAAAACAACTGCCAACATGAAAAATGAAACTACCAAGATGAGATATGTATGTGAGCCAGTTAGAAGAGGTGGGTGTCCACCAATATCCATCGAGATCAATCCTCTTCCCTTATGAAGCGATGGTCTCCATTGCATTGAGTTTCCCCATCAGATGAGGAAATTTCTGTTGAATTTGGCCCCGGGTGAGCCAGGTGCCTTGGTGCAAGAGCTTCCCTGATTTGACAATAGGATAAAGATTATAATTTTGTTGGTGATTTCCCTTGACCTATGTGTCCCCAATATGATCAGTGGATGCCTATTCCATGCAGTTAGGATTGATCTCTATCAGTGTCAACTGTTTTGCTACCTCTGAGGTGTCCAATAATGGTGGAAAGTATGGTCGAAGGAGGTCCACATTAAAAACTAGTACGACAGTCTAGGTCGGCATCATAGCTTTCACTAAAAAAGGTATTAACGAATGTTGTCTAAGAAAAACTCTGACGCCAATCCACTTGTTTAAACTGACGAATTGATAGGACATCGATGGTATGATGGGACACCTTCGATGAAAAATAAGACCAGATTTTGTTATTTAATAAGCCAATTAATGATTTGATCAACACATGTTACTATCTCGTGTGCCGACCAAATAATAGGAGTTTGAAACCATCGATGAACTACGTAGTACCCCGCTCCTGCATCGCCATCCTACGATTCCATTTAATCCTAAGCATGATTCAGATCTTGGTGATGGATTGTGCAGACTGAATTTATGCCCTGAATTCAAGAAATGATGTCACAAGGTAAGTATGCTCTATGTTTAAATTTTAAATACAAATTCAAATGCAACATTCTGTACACAAGTCTTTCATTCCCAGAGTAGTCGAAGGAGCGAGAAAGATTTTCAAGAGCTCACAGTGGATTTTCAGAATTCTAAACTAGGTTAAGCTTGTGTGAAGAGGAGGTATGAATCCTTTGTATCATTTCGACAGTCACAATTGTCTATATTTCAGTATCATTTATGCAAGTTGGTATCTCATTCTGCTCTTTGTGTAGGAAAAATGCCTCCAAGGAAGCCAACGACTAGACACTCACCAAGAGCACCAAAACTGAAAGAAGCATAGGTCGGTGAAGGATCTTTGCCCAACACTGCTTGACAACGTGATTTTTCCACTAAAGTGGAACCAGTCATCTGCATGTCTACCAAAAGGGTATTTTCCCAGCCTCCTACATTCGATGACACACAAGAAAAAACTGGATTGAAAGTGGTGCTCCCGTAGTGGGGAGATTTGTTTAACAAAATAAACCGGGAAGATTACCCAAAGTTTATACCACACAGTGACCCATAAATTAGAATGCTCGATGACCAAGTATTCCCAGATATTTGGTGATCCTGCCTAGACATGGTAACCTGTCGAACCCTGGTCTTGCATTGCATTGAAACCCTGGGGTGGATAATCGACCACACAGATGCGAATAAATGTGTGGTTAATGATGAAATTGGTGTGTTGGGGTTTTTCTCCCAATAGAGGTCCAAAAATATGACAAACTCAAAGACCCAGAGGAGAGATTGAATATTGATTTTGTGGTAAAATGTTATGAGTTCCATGACACCAATAGGTTTATGGCCTCATGGTGGAAATAAAATAAGAACTTTACAAACATGAGCAATGGATGGTATGGTACGACCAATCTTAGAGAGCCATATATTTATCTGATGGCTTTGATCTGCCGATTATACAGGTAAATGGATTGTTTCAAGTTTTTGGAAGCATGGATTCCCCTGGCATACACTATGACAATATATGGTAGCATCTTCAACTAGGGAGTGATATTTTCGAAACAATTGAGTACGAACAAATTGCAAGCCCAGACACCAAATGATGGAGAAACGCTAGCTTTTCACATGGATTCATACTTATTGGACATGATTTGCGCAAGGAACGTATTCTCAGGCATGAATCTAAGTTGGAATGTTGTAGAGGTACCCGTGCATGTCTATTTAACCATTCCGTGGGAGAAAAGGTACAAGAAATATTATGCCCTCATATGTGATGTATTTATATCTTGAGTATATTTCATTCTTTTTAAGAAAGAATGCCCAAGGATTATGAAAACAACTAAGAAAATGATTTCAAAAGAAGGCCACTGGTACCTGGAAGAAGCCACCAGCTATATCAAAATGTTTGGGGCCACTGGCACGCCACATTTACTCACCACTCATGTCTCGGACCGACTCATTGTGGGAGAAATATGTTATCAAACCATTCTGCAAGGCTATAATGCCACTCTAGTAACGGACAAAAATAAAGAATTCATACCCTATGGCTTTCATATAAGGTTTAACATGGTAAAAGATAATGCACAAGAAAAACAAGAGGGTTTGATCTAGTAGGAGTATAAATTCCCCAAAGTTTGATTTTGCAAACATGACCCAAGGGGCCTAGTACCCTAGCATGCGTCACATGTATCTTCATGCTAGACATATGCCCATGATAAGTTTGAAGATGAAATATTTACAGAGGGTGCTCAGGACTGGGAGGAGGTCCTCCAGAGAAAGGATAACCCCAATATGACAAGATTCAAAGCGATGATAATGGATGATCAAATCGAAAAGATAGAATAGACAACTCAAGAATCCTTCAGGGTTAGGGAAGAAAAGCGATAGAATCCACAGAGGCACATAGGAGAGGGTTTATTTTGCTAGAAGAATCCAAAAGAGTTATACAAAGGTTAGAAAATGACCCCCAACTTAACCCTTTGATAGAACCATTAAGGGTCATCTTAGTTGACACAATCAATCTCAGAGAAGAGATAAATGGCTCAGAAAAAAATCCACTATAGGAGACTGCTCATCCAAAAAACCCAAGCATTATGTCACAATAGGTAAGGTGGTTGTTTAGTGATATAGCGTAGCTTGGGGAAACAAGAAAATCAAGTGGGAAAAATGTGCCCAATGTCCTCATAGACCTAATTACCATATATGGTGATGAGAAAACCTCAAAGGTTTCGCTCATAACCCCAGTACCAATCATGAAAGAGGGAAAACCATGGGAAACATCTTCTCCAACTCCTGAAGATTTGAACTCAATTCCACAAGAAGGAGATAATAAGGCTGAAAGCATTATGGACACTGAATTTCTCGACCAATAGGTAATTCATCCTAAGAAGGACAACTCCAAGGATGAGTTAGACTATGGTGAACAAGAAGAAGAAACACAATGATCATAAATCGACATGTCAATAGTCGATCCTTAAGTAAATGATGATCCTTTTCCCCTCTCCCCATCTAAGTACAAGACTCCACCAGCCGACGGACCCCAGTAGGAGGCCGAGTCACCAGGACATACAAAAGTTCCCTTTGCTAAATAACTACAAGAGTCGGTCATAGAAAATATATATACGACAGGAATCCTAGGAAACACTCTGACCTGGGGAGATTAACGGATTCTTGAGCCAGGGCATGAGGTCATCAAAATACAAATATCACTTATGATAGAAAGAGGAAATCTGTGATGATAAGGAAAACTAAGAAAAGGAGGCTCACGCTTGATAGCACAATCCTCATCACCACAGAAGAAACACTTCTCAACACAAAAAATGGTAAGACAACTGAGATGATCGGGGCATGCATGGATATAACTGATGCAATGTTAGATAGAGTGAAAAGGGATGATAAGAAATTAACATCCGAAAAGAAGGAGTTGGATCATTTTCACCATATGGAAAATTATTATCAGGATTTGACGCAAGCAGTAGTATTCCTGAGGAGTGAGTTCAGAGAAACATATGCACAATTCAAAAGAGAAAGAAATATATTCACCACATGCATAGACAATTTTCAAGAAGATACTCTCATGGGGATGGCAACTTTTAAATACATGCAGAGATGGTATGAAAAGGCACATCAGGCCTTAGAGAAAATTGACTATATCAGTGCGGTACAGAAATGTCGAGACTCGGAAGAGAACGACATCTGAGTACTGATGGATAAAAACACCTCCTACATTAAGAAGGCATATGAATACTGGGTGAGCATGGTCCAAGAATCTCAGTGGAAGATACATGAAAGGAGGGGAGAGTGCGATAAAAACTGGAAGAAGATCAATCGGGAGATGGAAAACATTGACCTACCAAAGTTCGGACCACCATAAAATTTCGTCAATTTGCATGACATAGTCAAATGACATGCAGATTAGGACTCAGCCTGGGAGGAAGAGATCTCATATTTCAAGTATGACTCCTGGTCAAGTAAATAAGTTCATGGAACACCCAATCAAATCCCTCACAGTTCTACAATGCTTAAGTGTCAAGCTCATCAGGTACAGAGAACGAGCAATGGAGATAAATGAAGTCTTCTCCACATCAATGTATCAACATAGGTTTCCTTATCGAAACAAATGCGAAGACCTTTTATTCAAGTGGGAGGAGTATGAGATAAATCATCTATTGCAGTAAAAAATGAGATGATCTCAAGAGAACGAGGAGATAAAGTCTGCCACGTGTAATTTTTTTTTTACTTGACACAACTTTTAGCAGTTATTTTTAGCTTAGTGATTATTTATAAGTAGGGAGATCGACCTCGTGCAAAGGGTCGATGGTTTTGGGAAAGACCTTTTTTTGAGAATTGTAAAATAATTATTTTTGTGTGACTTTTAATTAAGAAGTTTTGTTTAGAACCAAAGACATTTTTTTCATCTAAAGCGTCAATCTGATTGGATCGAGGAGGGATTGTTTCCGTCTTCGAGTTTGATAGTGTTGTTGTATTGAGTAAGAGTTGTTGTATTTATTGTTAAGTTATCTTTCAATACTATAACAGTTCTTTTGTTGTAGATGATGAAAATAAATCGATGTGTTGATACGTGATTGATAGTAGAGCTAAGAGAACTAATTTTCTTACACTCATATTTGTTACAATTTTTTTTTCCTTTCTATAATTGTTATCTCAGTCAATGATGAATTTCTGCAAGTAAAACGTATTATTGCTCACCTTGGAAGAGGTCTGATTATCGTTGTCTACACGATGAGGTATAAGGGTTATCCTAAGATCAACATTATTCAATATTTAGTAATTTCCCTTTATCACCTCGCTTGTTCCATCATCGTTATCTTACCTAGATTATTTAAGAGTATAAAAATACAAAAAAAAATCAGTTAACCTAAAGGAGAAACTTTTCATAGAAAGATACACCTATCAGTCACCTGTAAATCCCATTGATAAATTGATCGGATCAAATATTTGGAGAACCATTGCACTCATCAAACACTTATGAGTCTAATTGGGATTCTTAAGTGGGTTTGGTTCCTACTATCGAGTTAAAGGATTTCCGACCCCTCAACAGAATTGGTGCTAGAAGGAGGGATGAATGAATGAATGGATAACAATATTCTAATAATATATCATGCATATCCTATAGATTCAAAACAACCCACATGCATGGCTAGTCATTCTTAAGGAAATCCACATACAAAGAGTACTCCCGAAACGAGTAACTCACCTCAGCATGAGTAAGTAGAACACATATTCCTAGAAATACCTTACACTCTTTGCCACGAGGAGTTGAACCAATTCATAAGAATCACAAAAGCTTACGCCCGACAAATTGGAGTGTTACCTTTAGTTCCTTTACTTCCTCATAGAAAACAAGTAATCAGACTAGTTGTTGAAACCCCTAACCATGTTTTTTTTCACACGGTAGAACACCTGATATATTTTTACCTCACAGAGATCGAACAACCCCTTAATATGATCCCCTAAACACTAGTTGGTAACTACTCTGAATATGACAAGGAATGGTCTAACTTGGATCGTTCAAATTCAGAATCGGAAGACATGGAGGATAATAATGAAAAGAATGAATAAAGGGGAAAGCAACCTTGAGATAATCAACCATGGTTGGCCAGAGATGCTCTGGAAATCCCAGGATGGGTGCATAACCTACCTCAACATCCAGAAAAATTACTCCCCAAATTTGACCCCCAAACCTCCGGATTTCCTGAGGACCATATCAAGAAGTTCATATTAGCTATAATATTGATAAACGTACAAAATGAGGATGCAGTGTGTATGATTTTTCCCTATACCTTTGAGAATTCAGCCTCAACTTGGTATTTTAACTTTCTAGTTGGATCCATAACTAGCTGGATGAAGTTTTAAAAAGATTTCTTAGACAAATTTGTAGAAGAAACCACCACAAGAGCTTTAATGGCTGAAATTTTTGCTGCCACCATGATTCCAAAAGAGAAGGTTAAATATTTCAACCAACGGTTTACCACTATCCTGAACAAATTTCAACTTGAAGGTAAATCTACCCAGAAGTTTCAGATTGAGGTATACGCTAACGCTCTCCCTGCTTCCATCTCCATGTTCGTGAAAAGGGATTCCAAACATACCCTAGCCAAAATTTTTGAGGAAGATAAAATGATTGAATTCCAAATGAAGGGATGCAAAGAAGGCCAGATATCACTGACAAAGAAATAAACCCAACCTCTACCTAAGAGAGGACTTTTGTTAACAAGACCCACAGTAACAAAAACAGAACTAGGTCCTAATAAAGAAGGAGGAGATCTATAAAACCTGCAACGGATGATCAAAAAAATATCTAACGAGATTGTAGATATTAAAAAGAGTGTTGTGGAGGGAAACCAAAATAAAATACCTTATAAACCCTTTTTTAAAAGAAATCCACCTTTCAAAGCTATAGAACCTCCCCCAACTAACCTAAACATTGACTTAGAAACTGTAGCATCTGACTCTTTTTGCACATACCACCAAGATAATCATTCATAAAGGGAATGCCCTCAATGGGTGCACACTATGAATGTAATGGTTGACCGATTCCTAGATGAATTCTCCCTAACCGAACAACCCAGTGGCTTGGCAATAAACACCATTGATCAGAAAATTCATAAGCCACCAGAAGAGATAGCCATGTTGTTATGGGATTCCAACCACCTGATGCCTTTCAATGTCATCGCTGAAGTACAGGAACCTCCCGCTAAAGTCCTAGTTGTGTAGATGTGAGTTAGAAGTCAACCGGTCCAAAGTAATCCCACCACTACTCAGTTATCTAGAGGGAATTACTTGACCGATCGCCCAAAGCCACTATTTTCTTCTCAAAATAATCCCGCCAACACACACACACACAAACAAGAATCTCCTAAGCTAGACTATAGTTTAGTGGAGGACCTAAGAATATGAAGGCTAATGTGTCCATCATGGACATGTGTAGGATTCCCCAACAAAAGTGTTTTCTTTTACAGGTATTAAAATCAATAGAATCCCTTATGACAAGCATTGACCTAGGTGAGGTCCCATACCCCACATATTTAAAAAATAAACCGATTGTGAATACTTTAGCTTTATACAAAAGGGGAAATCCTTTTGTTCCTCCTTTACTTTTAACGTTTGAAGTCTTTAACAAAACCTACATAATTGCCTAGTCGATTTAGGGGCATCCTCCAACGTCATGCCATTGTCAATCTACAAGAAATTGAACGCAACCCCACTCAAAAGTGATAAACACATTATACAACTAGATAGGACTTAGGTGAAGCTTATTGGGGAACTTAAATATGTCAGGATCAAAATGGATACACACCCAAAAAAGTTCAGGTAATTGACATAATCATAGTAGACATCCCAGAGGCCTATGGACTGTTACTTAGCCAAGATTGGTCTGAGAAATTAAATGGATAATTTAGTACAGACTGGGATCACCTTTGGTTTCCATTAAAAGGACATACAAACATGATTAAGATTGATAGGGAAATATATCTCAAACAAATTGTTACCGATTTAGAAACTCTCAACGAACCCTTGTCGACAAATTTCCCTGTGTTAGGAAACTACTCCTGTGATTATGATTTCGGCAATTTCGCCCCTCGTCTGATGTACCTCTCAATCAAAACTCCAAAATGAAATTTTAGGTAAATCTACTGGTAGCCGCAGAAGAAATAATCTTCTGTCAGGATCCTTTATCGGGAGATGCAGACAAGGAAGATGAAGGTGAGAAAATAACTAGGCATGAAGAAGTTACTAATTTTTCCTCACAAGTTTGGACGCTGTACTTTGATGGGTATAAATCACAAGAACGGTTGGGAGAAGGATGTATTCTCATTGAACCAAAGGGGAAGCATAACTTCTTATCCTGCAGATTAGAATTTAAATGCACCAGTAACACTGCTGAATATGAAGCTCTAGTTCAGGGACTGAAGAAATCCATAGAATTAAACATTAAGAAATTGAAATTTTTTGGAGACTTTGAAATTATCGTTAGGCAAGTGAAGAATACTATCCATTGAAATTCACCTCATTTGAGAAATTACTAGCAAGAGGTACACTGGCTAATAGACAATTTTGAGGCCTTCAACATTACTTCTATTCCCATGACACAAAATACTCTTGCTGATTCCTTAGCCACCGCAGCCTCGATATTATCTCATTTAGAAGATTATGAAGCCTCTAGGTTCACAGTGGAACTTCTCTACAAACCGTCGGTTCCTAACAACATTTGTAACTGGAAAGTATTTTAAGGGGATGAACATATTGTAGATTTCATGAATAACCAAGATAATTTTAAGGATTTGGCCATTGATGACGAAATATTCCAGGAACTACTCACATAATCAAATCTCCACGAACAAAAGAAGGGAACAGATCACTCTGATAATAAACCAAATTTTCACACGATACCGAAAGGGGTGGCCAATTTGGACAACCTTTTTGACCTAAGGGAAATATTTAGGGGGCCAAAGAATGGAAAACCATGGAGCTCATGTCCTATATACGAGACTATAAACCTAGGAACCGCTGAAAACCCCAAGTATATAAATCTAGGTAAAATAGTGTCCAAAGAAGACATGAAAGCTTATCTCAAAATTTTTAAAGAATATAAAGATGTCTTTGCATGGTCCTATTGAGAATTAAAAAATTATGACACTCGCATTATCCAACACAAAATCCCACTAAAATATAGAGTAAAACCCTTCCAACAAAAACTTAGGAATTATCACCCATCTCTGGAACCTTTGATGTTACAAGAGCTGAAGAAATTGTTAGATGCCAAGATTATCTTTCAGGTTAGACACTCTACCTGGGTAGCCAATTTGGTTCTTGTTAGGAAAACTTCTGTGGAGATTCACCTGTGTGTGGATTTCATAAACCTTAACAGAGCATTAGAAAAATATAACTATCTAGTCCCACCCATGGAACAACTCCTACAAACAGTATCCAAATTTGAAATTTTTTCCCTCCTAGACGGTTTCTCGGGATATAACCAGGTCCTGGTTTCAGAAGATGATTGATTAAAAACTACCTTCTAAACCAAGTCAGGAACCTTTTCTTATAAACGCATGCCCTTCAGGTTGATTAATGCAGGAGAAACCTTCCAGAGGGCCATGGACATAGATTTTCGGGGATTGATTAACAAGTGTGTGGTAGTCTATTTATATGACGTAACAATATACTCAAAAGACAAGGAAGACCACATTCAACATTTTAATCATATTTCTGAAAGGTGTGGGAAATATGGAATATCTTTGAACCCCAAGAAAACCATATTTGGTGTAGAGGAAGGAAAATTATTAGGTCACATCATATCTCAAGGAGGAATTAACATCGACCCTGAGCGGATTAAAGAAATAGCTCAACTTCCTTTGCCTCACAATAAAAAGGACATGCAATCTTTTTTTGGGAAGATCAATTTTGTGAGAAAGTTTACTCTTAACTTTGCTGAAACTGTTAATCCTTTACAAAAAATGAATCACAAAGATGCAGAGTTTAAATGGGATGAAGAAAAGAGAGGATCTTTTAATAACATCAAGACTCCAATATCCCAAGCACCAGTGCTGGGAAGCCCTAACTTTAGAAAGGATTTTTTCCTTTATAAATTTGCTTCTGACCAATCCTTGGATGCAGTACTTACCCAAAAGGATGATAAAAAAAATGAGGCAAAATTATCCTTTATGAGAACAACCCTTCAAGGAACTGAACTAAACTACCCTGCTATATACAAACATGCTTACACAATATATAAAGTAGCTAAGCATCCTATATCCTGAAGAATCACACCAAAGTCATAGTCCCTCACCCAATAGTCAGATCTTTATTTACCCAATAGGAAATGGAGGAAAGGAGGGGAAATTGGATGGCAATCGTTCATGAATTTGATCTAGACATAAAACCTGCCAAAATAGTCAAAGGAAAAGGATTGTGTAAACTAGATGTTGAGGCCCAAGATCTGATTAATGAAGAAGACCCCGGTTGGTAAAAAGAGCTATCATTATGGTGTGACGAAGCCCTATACGTACCTCTCGGGAGAGAATCCTAGTATGGAAACCTTTTTTATCTCCTGCATCATAGGTCTTGTCCCAAAAATATAAACCCTAAATAAAGGAGAACCCTCAGGTTAAAATCCACCCAATATCACCTCATAAATTTTGTGCTTTTTTGTGTAAACTATGATGGAGTACTTCTTATATGTATTGAACAGGACGATGCAGAAAAGGTAATGAGATAACTCCACGACAACCCAAGAGGTGGGAATTTTGTAGGAGAAACCACGACTCATAAAATACTAAGGGTTGGTTATTTTTGTCCCACTCTTTTCATGGATTCTCACGCATATTCCAGGAAATGTAAAACTTGTCAAGTGAGCGTCGGTAGAGAAAAGAGAGCAACCATTCCACTCCATCCAATGCCTATATCCATACCATTCAAGTAGTGGGGAATAAATTTCATAGGAGAGATTACTCCCAATTATTCGAAACAACATAAATATATCTTAACTGCTACAAACTATTTTACAAGATGGATGGAGGCTATCCCTCTCACACACATTAATGAAAAGGTAGTAATACAATTTCTAGAACAACAACTGATAATGAGGTTTGGACTACCCTCTGTCCTTGTTTTTGACAATGCTGCCTACTTTTCTTCCATATGCTTGAATTAATTCGCTCTTGACAAGGGGATCATAATAAGATACTCTGTAAACTATTATTCGCAAGGGAATGGGGTAGCAGAGTCAACTAACAAACACCTGGTAATAATTTCAAAAAAGACAATTATTGAAAATTAGAGGAATTAACATAATTCACTTCATAACACCCTATGGGCCGATAGAGTAACACCTAAATAAGACATAGGAAACTCTCCATAATTTCTGGTATATGGGAAAGAATCCATTCTGCCAAACAGATTGTATCTTCCATCTTTACAGCTTGCCCAAGCATCAAGAGGTCAGCCCTCATCCGCTCTACAACAAATAATTGATACCCTTCTCATGCTAGATGAAGAAAGAGAAAAATCTAAGGCTAAGTTCACCACTCATCAGCAGATAGTTAAAAGACGGTTTGAAAAACATAAGGACAAAGAATTTTTTTTTGAAGTAGGGGACTTAGTTTTTAAATGGGATAAAGAAAACGAATCTAAAGGAAAACAATCAAAATTTCAAAATCTCTGGCTCAAACCTTTCTAGGTATCCAAGAAAATTGGGGCAGGCACATACCGGTTGCAAAATCTAAGGGGGGAACCCAACAAACTCCCAGTGAATGGAAAAGCCTTAAAACAATACTTCTCTTAAAAAACAAAAATGTGTCTTTTTATTTTTTGTTTAAGTTTCTTTTAGCATATATTTCGATCAGGATAAGTGTGTAGGTTTAGGGTAGGCCGATTGCAAACTCCTCTTTATTTCTTTTTCTTTTTTCTTTTTCTTGTTATATTCTTGTAATTAAGTTGTGTTCTATAAAGTAGTGGTTGAATTTAATAAATATGGTGAATAAGACTCTGCTCCTAACCTACAATTTCATGCAACATAAGAGACGTTGGGAAAATACAATTTTTCAAAGGAGATCTATATCTTGTATTTTCAAGCATACTACCTTTGTAAGTGATGAAATATTTTCCTGGTGGTCTCGTAAAGCCCAAAGGTAAATATGTATAGTTGGAAAGGATCACGTGTACCTCTAGACAAAGCTAGGAAGGGATTCACCTTAATAGTTTCTCCTTGCAAATAAAAAATGTCCTCCTCTCAGACTCACTCGTGGCATTTCTTCCAGAAGAAAATGATCTATATTACAAGGAGCACAAAGTCTGAGAGGGTATGCAGATAACTCCGCCAGGGATATGGATGCTTTCTAGCAGTGGAGCAAGGTCTGTGATGCTAGTTGAATCCATTGGGGCTATGGATGCTTGCTATTGGCAGAGAAACATCGTAGTGAGGGAATAATAATAACTAAAAATGGCCTCAAGCCAGTGGATGTCTTTCCCGACTCTTGTCAAATAAGGGCGTGGGTCATGGACAAGAGAGGAAGGTGGAAAAGGGGTTGAACCCCATAGGCAGATCCAGATTCATGAACCTGGGAAGTTGTGTATGCATTGATAGGAAATACTCCATTGAATGCAAAGCCAGATAGTTTCTCAACCAACTTATGCACAATCTAAGCCCAAAGGAAGGAGAAAAGATTTTTTTTTCCCTAGAGAATCACCATTTGTTGAGCGCTCAACACACCCTAAAAGATTTGTGAAAATTTTCTCTTTTGGGTACCACTTTGTTTTTTTCCTCTTTTTCTGAATTGAGTCAGTTGTGTAGGGATCATTAATTTTTTGTTCCTATGTTTTATCATCGATCACATTTGGATTGGTTTGGATTTGTTGAATAGATTAACTTCTCTTCTAAAGTAGGCTTCACATTTTTAACTAAGTATACACAACTAAAATTTTGACCCATGAACCTATTATCGGCATTTGCGCGATCTGCACAGTAAAATCGACCACATGACAATGACAAGTGTCGATCACTGATGTATCATCAACATCGAGAGAATGGAAGAGTGGGTGAACCGATCAATGATTATATCTTGTGAAGAAGTTGTCAAAATATCATCGATACACCATCGACATTGGGGAAGTACGAAAAGGAAAACGCTAACATCAACACGCCTAATGAACCTCCGATCGATAATACGTTTTCAGCATCGGTGAACTCCGAGGGATGAAATCACGAAACAATGACCATAGAGACTCACCGATCATTGATCCTCAACATGTTGTCGACATCGGTAGGATAGGATGAGGTTCCTAGGGCCATGTCTAAAGAAAATCCCTAATTCTGAAGAAAATTTTTAACAGAGGATCCAAAATCAAACTCCATGTGTCATGATCGCCCTTCCAGGTTAGCATTGTATGGCAGTCCGGGTTGACATCGAATCTTTCGCTAAAAAAGGTATTAATGAATGTTGTCTAAGAAAAACACTGACTCTGATCCACTTGTTTAAACCGACAGACAGATATGACATCGACGATATAATGGGACACCTTCGACGAAAAATAGGATCAGATTTTGTTATTTAATAGGCCAATTAATGCTTTGATCAAGACATCATACTATCCCACATGCCGAACAAATAATAGGAGTTTGAAACCACCAATGAACTACATAGTACCCTAGTCTTGCATTTCGAACTTGCGATTGCATTTAATCCCGAGCATGATTCAGATCTTGGTGATGGATGTGCAGACCACATTTACGCCATGAATTCAAGAACTGGCGTGACAAGGTAAGTATGCTCTATGTTTAAATTGTAAATACAAATTCAAACGCAACATTTTGTACACAAGTCTTTCATTCCCGGAGAAGTCGAAGGAGCGAGAAATCGTTTCAAGATCTCACAGTCGATTTTCAGAATTCTAAAGCAGGGTAAGCTTGTGTGAAGAGGAGGTATGATTCATCCGTATCATTTCAACAGTCGCAATTGTCTATATTTCAGTATCATTTATGTTGAAACATAAATATTGTTTTTTTTAAATCTTTTTAAGTTATGGAGTCGCCCTTTATTTTAAAAAAAAATTAAAAAAAAATCAAAGCATTAAGACAACTTCCAAAGTATTGGGTTTCGGGGTTTCACAATACAAACAGTTAGACATAAAGTGAACTCTGAAATCCTGATGTGCGAAGTCGTGAAATAGTTTAAAATTAAACCGAGTTAATTAAAATGATTATAAATGCTTAATGTTAATTAAAACTTTCCATAATATCGCATTTCAGAAATCTTTCCTCGAACAATGAACTCCAAATCGCGATATACAAAGTCGCGATACCATTATTTAATTACGATTAATTAAAAAAAAGTTAAATTTGCTTAATATAAATTTAAACTAGTCGTAATTTCGGGAATCGGGAATCTATCATTCATCACGCCCAAAAATACCCAAAGTATGAAGTCTCGAAAGTATTAAGTTCTTAAGAATGATTAATTTAAAATCTAAACAAAATTTAACGATATAAAATGATATTTCGCACCTTCGCGTTTCAGGATTTTTCAATGTTGTTACATCCAAAACTCTCGGTCACGAATCGCCGATATCGGGCAACAATTATTATGGATTAATAGAAATATTTTATAACATAAGGTGTGTATCCCCAGTTGTACCCTCCTCATTAAAACAAATAAATTCATCGTCCGTAGTAGCACGCTCAAATTAAGGCATACTGAGAGTGAATAAAAGCTTTTATTTTTAAATTTCATTCTCACTTTCAGCAAAGTCGTAAGTTTTACTCAAGAAAATCTTACGCATTCTCCTCTGTAACAGGTATTCGCCTTTTGTTACAGGCATAATGGCACCCAGGAAAACATTGAAGAAGAGCGATGACGCTGGTGAAGGCTCAAATCCGAATTCATACATTCTTTCTGATACCACGCCACATGTTGTGGATTCAATTAGGTCATGTATGCAAATTTTTGAAATCTTGGAGCGTGAGGTCATAAATTGCCCAGATGATTCTATAGATGAAACAACTGATAAGCTTGGAACTAAACTCAGAGTTATAGTAGAGTCTGAGCTCCATAAAATAGCTACACGGTTGAAGCTCATGCCGTACAATGACATGATAATCTAGGCTTTGGAGAACACCGATGTGTGGACCAGGAGCATTATAAATCACCAAAAGGCCTTTGTCGGCTCTTTCAGGCCAGTGCACATCCAAGTAATGTACGAGCTATCCCTTGACTCTAAATATATTTATAATGTTGCATTCGTAGAAAACTTTCAACAAAAAGAATGTGCAGAATGTGACCAAACCTACCCTGATATAGTTAAAACATGGTGGGGAATTCCAGGGAAATTCAAAGCTAATTCTCATGGTGTCTATGCCATCGCATCATTAAATGAAAATATGGTCTATGTAGCCTTGTTTCTATGTAGAATTTTTGGAAAGAAAATCCCTACTCATTTCCTGGTGGAATGGGTATCAATTATGCATGAAGTAGCTGAAGGTTTCACTTTCGACTGGGCTAAGGTTCTGTCAGATAACCTAACCAAAGAAGTTACTGAGTACCAAATGGCGAAGTCAAAAGGCCAACTAACATATTTTTATATTTATGTGTATGTCATGGATTCCATCTGTTATATGACTCCATTTCCATTGATGAATTGGAGCTGGAACCCAACCTGTGTAGAACCTATCCATTTTTATCATTCTAAACTATGGGAAGAAAAGGTAAAAGATTTCTTTTATGAAATCTATCACGATGTAGTGATTCTTGTTCATAAAACATTGTATGGTTATCCACCCCCTCGAATTTCAGAGCAAATTATGGGAAACCTTAAAACAATTGCAGATTGGTTTATTGAAGAAAATTTCTCTTATATCAAAGTTTTGGGATGCTCAATTCCCCCTCATGCTCTCCCAAAGTTTCTACCTGACAGACTAGTGTGAAGAGAAGTGGCTTACCAAATTATAATAGGAGGCATCGACAAAGAGCTAAAAGAAGCCCAAAAGAAATTCTAGCCAGATTTTCCTCTACAGGTTGGAAGGTTTTCATTGCTAAATTTTGGCCATTCCAAGTTAGAAGTTGTAGCATTAAAGGATGTTAAAACGGTGGACGTCGCGTTCAGAAGGCATGATCCATATCAAATTGTGGTAAATCACCTAGCTCAATGCAATATGAAAACATATGAGCATGAAGACTCCCCCTCTGATGACATATTCAAAGGAATCAAAGCTTATGAGGAGGTATTAGATAGAGTCCAAGCATTACCCCCTGACCTATAGGCCAAATTTTTCACTTTCCAAAAACACAGACGAAGTGGGTTTCCCAAGATACTACAAGGAGAATTGATAATCACTCCTCCAGAACAAGGAATTATACCTCCAGGTTTTGAACCAAATTCCTCTGGTAATCAGACTACTGAGGAAACCCCAAAGAATCCTGAAGTGTCCTCACAAGGATTAGAAACTTTGTAGGCAGAACATCCAGAGTCTGAAACAGAGTTTAAATCTGAGACACTTCTAAAACATAATCAAATAATACTCCCTTTATCATCAACTACTCTTGCTAATACCTCTAGAACAATAGAGGGAACACAATTCATAGAGTTAGGCAGTCCTATTACAACATTAACCCCTTTACAGTCAAGTTTTGGGACTCCCAGTATCGAAGTTATATACGTAAGCGATCTTACCCCGATCCATATTGAAGAAATATCTCCCTCCAACTTCTTTTTTAGTAAGAAGAGGAAAGTTGTGGTGAAAAAAGAAATGCACCTGAAAGAAGGTACAATGGTAAAAAAGAACAAATTATTATTAGATGGGAAAAATTTGGAAGATGAAGATTTTGCTACAAAGGTGGTAGGCTCTTTGGGAGCTTTTGCAACGATCAACTTATTTTCTGTTGATAATCTGAAAGAAACGATGAGGCAGAGGAATCAGATGATAAGTCAACAGTAAGATCAAATAAGGAATACAAATAATAATATCAAAAGCGAGGTCAGCAAAGGACTCGAACAGGCTAGAGCCAAAGATAGAAAAGAAATTCAACAACTTAAATCTGATCTTGAAGAGATACACAAGACTGCTCAAGCAAGTCAAGGGCATATCATTCAACAAGAAGAGTTAGTAAGGCACCTACAAGATAAATTATGTTCTATAGAAAGAAAGGTTGTAAATATAACAGTGTTTCAATCTCAGTCATTGGAAGTGCAACAGAAACTGGAAGCAACACAACAAAACCTGTTTTCTAAAGTAGAGATCATCCAAAATTATTTCCAGGAAGTAAATCAATCATTAAAGAATATTGATTTCAGAGAGAGAGAGGCTACTACAACTCGTATCACTTTCCAAAAAGCGGTCGTGTCATCTTCTAAGGAAGAAATATCTGTAACTACCAGAACTCCCAGATTGACTGTTGAAGAGAAAATCATAGGTAGAATAATATTAAAGACATGGGAGGCCAATATAGCCGAGAGTAAAAGAGAAGCCAAGGAAATAAAAGAGGATCGTGGAGAAATGTTTTATTTACTTAACAAAAAATCACTATCCCTTGGGAATGATGATTGTTCTGAAGTACTAGGATAGATTAACATTGTAAAACATCAACTAGACATCAAAGAAGGCCTAGAGACAGCTCAGGCCAAAATTTCACCACTAAATTAGGTTGACATTACTCAAACAGATAGATGGATAGTGAATCCAAATCTACAGTTACAGTTAATAATTTCTGAAGATAAAAGGATTGAACATAGGTTGCCGCAGTTACAGAGAAAGTTGTATCCTTTTGAGGAAAAAGATGTGATAGAGCCTTCAAGAATATTAGTACAATTTCTAAGTAGGTGCGTTAAGTGTTTTGATCCAGGTGAAGAAAGTACTTCATAGAATCAATGAAGTAACATATGCATGCCTGTTCTACCGATATGAGAGAGAGATAGAAAGTAACCAAGTGAAACGGTTCAAGTTTTTATTTTGTAACTGTTAGTATATAGTAAGGAGAATTCCAACCGTCTAGGGTTGGTAACCTTTTGTATAAATATAGTTTCAAAAGACTTAAAGAGAGATTTTTCCTGGCCGATGGTAATAGAGAAATCTCTCCTTTTCGAGAATTAAGACAAGTGCATACCAGAGACTCCATATTTCGTCAATCCCGAGTTATGTGTTCTTCTGTTCTTTCATATTCCAACATATTTATTCATATGTCTTTGATGGATTCCTAATCAGAACTTAGTACAACATCTATTGTGGTTATATGTTTATTTAGTTATCTAACTGTTTGTAGATTTTCCTTTGTATTGGCTATTGGAAAATACAAGACCTGTGAGTTAGTTAGATTGCCACATTTTATGCTTCATTCAAGGTTTCGGATCCATTTTTCTTCTTCCGTAGCAGAGTGAGATTCTTCTTTGATTGATGCCTCACTTTTTTTTAACATCTTTATGTTTTTCTCTCATTACATTCATTATTTTTAAATTTGACTCAGATACAGAAAACGACCTCTAAATTGTTATACCATTAATTCAATTTTAGGAACTTTTCTCATATAATTGAAAATAGAAAAAGAAAACAAAAAAAATAAGATCTTTTAACTTTCTTTTCTCCATGACTGTACCTGTTGCAAGACAGCCTAATATTGAGCCCGGTCTCACAAATCAGACAATCATTTCTTTAAACTTGTTTAATAGCATCTTAGAGACTGCTAACACCCGGGTTGAACTTGAACGTACATGGGCAGTGATTGAACAGGACATAAGCGCTGAAGAATGTTGGGAAGCTAGGAAAAGACAACTTAGAAATCAGCCATAGCTTCTTTCCCTAAAGAATTGATTTTATTTTCATATTAAAAACTCTCTTTATTTTTCGGATTCCTTGACATTATACTTTGAAGCCTTAAGTATAAACTCAGGAACAACAATTTCTACAAGTCAGTATCTCATTCTATTCTTTGTGGAGGAAAAATGCCTCCAAGGAAGCCAACAACCAGGTGCTCTGCGAGAGCACAAAAATTGAAAGAAGAAGAGGTCGGTGAAGGATATTCGCCCGATGCTACTAGACAACTTGATTTTACCACTAAAGTGGAACCAGTCGTCTGCATGTCTACCAAAAGGGAATTTTCCTAGTCTCCTACATTCGGGGACACAGAGGCAAGCACTGGATCGAAAATGGTTCTCCTGCAGTGGGGAGATTATTTTAACATAATCATTCGGGAATGTTACTTGGATTTTATACCACACAATGACTCGGATGTTATAATGCTCGATGGCCAAGTATTCTCGAACATTCAATGATCCTGCCTACACATGGTATCCTGCGAAACCCTGGTCTTGCCTTGTATTGAAACCCTGGGATGGATAATCAATGGCACGGATGCAACAAAATGGGTGGTCAATGATGAAAATGGCAGATGTGTTGGGGTTTTTCTCCTAATAGAGGTCTAGAAATACTACAAACTCAGAGACCTAGAGAAAAGATTGAATACTGATTTTGTGGTATAATTTTATGAGTTCCAAGACACTAGTAGGTTGATGGTCTCATGGTGGAAAGAAGATAATAAGTTTACAAATAGGAGAAATGGCTGGTATGGTATGACCAATATTAGAGAGCCATATATTTATCTGATGGCTCTGATATTTCTATTATATGGGGAAAGGGATTGTGCAAAGTTTTCAAAAGAATGGATTCCCCTGGCATACACTGTGGAAATCTATGATATCAACTTCAATTGGGGAGCGATAATTTCAAAACAATTGAGCATCAATATATTGCAAGCCTGGAAACCAAAGGATGGACAAACACCAGATTTCCACATGGCATCATACTTATTGGACGTGATCTGCGCAAGGAACATATTCTCAGGAATGAATTTGAGTTGGCATGTTGTGGAGCTACCCGTGCATGTCTATTTCATCATTCTGTGGGAGAAAAGGTACAAGAAACATTATTCCCTCATATGCGATGGATTTATAGCTCGAGTATATTTCAGTCTTTTTAAGAAATAAATCCCAAGGATTATGACAACAACCAAGAAAATGATTTTAAAAGTAGGCCACTAGTACCCGGAGAAACCACCACCTATATCAGAGTGTTTGGGGCCACTGACACACCACATTTACTCCCCACTCATGTCCCAGACCGACTCATTGTGGGAGAAATCTGTTATCAAACAATTCTGCAAGGCTATAATGCCACTTTGGTAAAGGACAAAAAGAGAGCGTTCATACCCTATGGCTTTCATATATGGTTTTACATGGTAAATGATATTGCACAAGAAAAAAAATAGGTTTTGATCTAGTTGGATTATAGATTCCACACAGGACGATTTCACAAACATGACTCAAGGGGCCTAGTACCCCAGTATGAGTCACATGTATCCTCCTGTTGGCCATATGCCCATGATAATTTTGGATACAAAATATTTACAGAGGGTGCTCAGGACTGGGGGGAGGTTCTCCAGAGAAAGTATAACCCCAATATTATGAGATTCAAAGAGATGACAATAGATGAGTAAGTCGAAATGATACAGACAAATCAAGAATCCCTCAGGGTCAGGGAAGAAAAAAAAGCAGTAGAATCCATAGAGGCAGAGAGGAGAGGGATGTTGTTTCTAGAAGAATCCCAAAGAGTTATACAAAGGTTAGAAAATGAACCCCAACTTAACCCTTTGATAGAACCCTTAAGGGTCATCCCGGTCGACACAATCAATCTTGGAGAAGAGCTAAACGACTTAGAGACAAATCCACTATAGGAGTCCGCTCATCCAGAAAACCCAAGCATTATGTCACAACAGGAAAGGTCGTCGGTTGCTGCTACAGTGCAACTGGGGGAAACAAGAACATCAAGTGGGACATATGTGCCCAATGTCCTCATAGACCTAATTACCATATATGACGACGAGGAAATCTCAAAGGTTTCTCTCATAGCCCTAGTACCAATCATGGAGGAGGGAGAACCAGGGGAAACATCTACTCCAACTCCCAAAGCTTTGAACTCAATTCCCCAAGAAGGGGACAATAAGGCCAGAAGAATTTTGGACATTGAATTTCTCAACCAATTGGGAATTCATCCTATGTAGGAAATCTCTAAGGATTATTTGGGCTCTAGTGAACATGAAGAAGAAACACATCGATCATAAATCAACATGTTAATAGTCGATCCTCAAGTAAATGTTGATCCTTTTCCCCTCTCCCCATATAAAGCCGAGACTCCACCACCCAACAAACCCCAGTAGGAGGCTGAGTCACTAGGACATACAGAGGTTCCCCCTACTAAAGAGCTACAAGAGACAATCATAGAACATATATATATATGACAGGAAGCCTAGGAAACACTCTGACGTAGGGAGATCAATAGATTCCTAAGCCAGTGGATGAGGTCATTGATAATACAAGCGATCGCTTGTGATATAAAGAGGAAAGTTGTGATGAGAAGGAAAACCAAGAAGAGGAGGCACACACTTGATATCACACTCCTCATAACCATAGAAGAAATACTTCTCAACACAAAAAATGCTAATACAACTGAGATGATCATGGTTGGAATGACTATAACTAATGCAGCGCTGGATAGAGAGAAAAGGGATGAAAATGAATTATCAGCCGCAAAGAAGGAGCTGGATCATTTGTGCCTTCTAGTGAAGTATTATTAGGATTCGACGCAGGCAGTAGTATTCCTGAGGAGCGAGTTCAAAGAAAAATATAAGAAATTCAAAAGAAAAAGAAATCTCTTCACCACATGCATAGCTGATTTTCAAGAAGATACTCTCATGGGGATGGAAAATAGTAAATACATGTAGATATGGTATAAAAAGGCACAACAGGCCTTAGAGAAGATTGACTATATTAGTGCAGTACAGAAAGGCCGAGACTCGGAAGAGTACATCATTCGAGTACCAATGGATAGTATCATCTCCTAAATTAGGAAGGCAACTGAATACTGGGTAAGCATGGTCCAGTAACCTCAACAAAAGATATAGGAAATGTGGGGAGAGTGCGAGAAAATTTGGGAGAAGATCAATCAGAATATGGAAAACATTGACCTACCAAAGTTCGACCCACTAGAAAATTTCACCAATTTACATGACATAGACAAATGACATGCAGACAAGGACTCAACATGGGAGGCAGAGATCTCACAGATTTCAAGTATGAATCTAGGTCAAGTAACAAAGTTCATGGAACACCCAATCAAATCCCTCGTAGTTATACAACTCTTAAGTGCCAATCTCATCAAGTATAGAGAATAAGTAGTGGAGATAAAGGAAGTCTTCTCTACACCAATGGATCAACATAGGTTTCCCTATACAAACACATGCAAAGACCTTTTCTTCAAGTGGGTGGAGTATGAGAGAAATCATCCACTACAGTAAAAAATCGGATGATATCAAGAGAATGAGGAGATAAAGTCTGCCACATGTCATTTTTGTTTTACTTAACACAACTTTTAACAGTTAATTTTAGCTTAGTGATTCTTTATAAATAGGGAGATCAACCTCGTGAAAAGGGTCGATGGTTTTGGGAAAGACGTTTTTTTGAGAATTGTAAAAGAATTATTTTTGTGTGACTTTTAATTAAGAAGTTATGTTTAGAATCAAAGACAAATTTTTCATCTAAAGCATCAATGTGATTGGATCGAGAAGGTATTGTTTCCATCTTCGACTTTGATAGTGTTGTTGTATTGAGTAAGAGTTTTTGTATTTATTGTTAGGTTATCTTTCAATACTATTAACAGTTCTTTTGTTCTAGATGATGAAAAGAAATCGATGTGCTGATATGTGATTGATAGTAGAGCTAAGAGAACTATTTTTCTTACACTCATCTTTGTTACGTATTTGTTTTCCTTTCTACAATTGCTATCTCAGTCAATGATGAATTTCTCCAAGTAAAAAGTATTATTTCTAAGCTTGGAATAGGTCTTATTATTATTGTTTACAAGCTGAGGTATAAGGGTTATCCTAAGTGTTACACTTCAAAATTACTCAACTGGATAAGTGTCACATATTCCTCTCAATTGTCGTAAGTGTCGCATCTTCCTTACAACCTTCGCAAGTATTGCAAGTTGTTCATAAGTGTCGCAAACGCTGTTCAAGAATACTGCCTTAACGACGACACTAAGGAGGCACTTTAAACATCTCATACACTTGGTTTGGAGAAGGAGAACTGGTTAACTGAAGTCAAGAAACTCTTAACACCTGAAGAGATATTTTGATCAAAGGTTTTAGGGGTGAGCGCTCCCCTATATCAATCTAGGAAGCGCTGACACTCCCCTATAAGGCTTCAGGGAGCGTTATAACGCTCCCCTGCCCCCTCTGAAGGAGCGCTATCCACCCTTAGGGCGCTGGCGCTTCCCTTAAGATTCTTAGGGAGTACTACAACGCTCTGATGCCCCTTTTGAAGGAGCGCTGCCTAATCTGAGGCAGTAGTTGGCCCGTTGAGGAGAATAAGGGGAGGATCTTTCAATATTAGAAGGTAGTTGCATTTGAATTCTTGGTTTCATCAGGAGATCCCTGATCTAAGGAGGAAGTTCCCCAACTTGTTCTAAATATAACTCAAGAGGTTAAGCTCCTCTTAACCTATATAAGAAAGCTCTATGATGGTGGAAAGGGAGAAGATTTGCTAGCATGAAACCTATGATCTCATAGGAAACACACAGTCAGCCAAAGGAGAGTGATCAGTGAAGCTGCTGTTATCCAGGTGTGTGGCACCCGATGTTGATCATGGTGATGCTTGTACTAGGCATTGGAATCTGCAACATATCCTGATCTTGTTGGAAATTTTGTTGGATTAGTTGAATGAACGGGGTGTCTTTGTCAACTTCAGTTTGTGCATGGGACAATTCTTCTTGTGTGGATGCAAGGGGTACTGCAACATCCATGGGACCCAATGGTTTAAATACCAACCCTACTTGAAAGGGGCTTTGGTTAGTTGATCTATGTATGGCTCTGTTGTAACTGTGTTGAACATAGGGAAGACTCGCATCCCATGTGCGTAGATGCTTGGAATTGTACATGAAAAAAATATGCATGGTCATCCTGTTGAAACCCTTATTTTGGACATCCTTTTGGGGGTGGAAGTCATGGATTTGGTGAGATTGGTGTCCAACGGGCGAAGGATTTTTTCAAATATGTCCATCATCTCATTCCTTTTTCGCTCGAGGGCTTCCTCGAGCAACATTTTGAAAGGATGTAATATCCCATCGTCTTTATTTTATCCCACCATGGAAGGTTTCTTGGGAATTCGAGAGTAGTTTTCCTCAAGAGAAACAAGATCACTACCCAACTCTCTATACCCTGACCTCGTTAGGGACATGCACTAAAAAAAACGAGTAGAACACTCTAATACCAATGATCCAAATTTATGAGTGGAATGAAATGAAAACACAGATCTATAATATTAACACAAAGACACAATGAATAATAACAAAAATACAATAAAACTTGACTTCTATTAAACACGAAATATGCTCAAATTGTAAAATACAGACTGAAACAAGCTTGCTGGGATGGTGGCATCTTATCTCTAAGAAGATATGTGACGACTATGCTCCTTCACAAGAATATGAGTACAATGAGGCTCCATAGGTATTTTTACATCAAACATGAATTCCAAAATTCTAGACATCCAAAAACCTAACCCTAGGGATGAAGCACCAAAAGTCATGTGGGCTCTATTGGGGTAAGTTGGTACATCAACTTCTCGGGGTCGTAACTTTTACATATGATATTTGTTTTAGGCCCACAATATCCCATTGGAAAGGTCTATCCGAGGAATATACATTATGTCATCACACCTTAACTTGTCCAATAGTGTCACTATGGAAGACCCAAAAAACGTTGTTTAGGGCCTCAAAACAACCCCAAAAGTTTAGGACCCGAAAATCTAGAAAAAAACTACCAAGATGAAAACTAAAATTGCCAAGATGAGATCTGTATAAATCCTCCCCCCTTAGGAAGCAATGATCTCCATTGCGTTGATTTCCCCCATCAAATGAGGAATTTTTTGCTGAATTTGGCCCTAGGTGAGCCACTTGCCTTCTTGCAGAAGCTTCCCTACTTTGAAAACATGATAAATATGAAACTTATGTTGGCGAGTTCCCTTGACACATGTGTCCACAATATGATCATTGGATTCCGGTTCCATGCAGTCAAGGTTGATCTCTATCGGTTTCAATTGCTTTTCTACCTCTAAGGTTTCTAATAACGGTGGAAAGTATTTTCGAAGGAGGTCCACATTAAACATTGGATGGAAACCAAATAAGGGGGGAATGTTGAGCTCAAAATCATTGTCTCCCACAACCTTGGTGATGGTATAAGGTTCATAATAGACTGGACAAAGTGTCCGATGGGGTATTTTAAGGTGTTCTTTCTACATGTGAAACTAAATTTTATCTCCCACTTGAAACTTGTGTGGCACCTGATGTTGATCATGGAACTGCTTGTACTTGGGATTGGACTTCTGTAAAATATCATGAACCTGTTGACAAAGATGTTTGATTCGTTCAATGAACAGGGTGGGCAAAGATGTTGGATTCATTCAATGAACCACGCTTGGTGCGAGATCTCTATGGAACAGGGGAAGGTGCCGATGCACCCATCTCCTACACCGTACCCCTAAACCATTTTACTGGTACCACCACCTTTACAACCACACCACCCATTGGTCCGAACATACTGTTCGTTGGTCCAACGCCTACTCTTCCTCTCCAGACGGCCCATTCTACAATGGTCCCTCACATTCTGACTATTCCTGCCGGTAATGCGGTGGTCAACCAAGCTGCGATTGGCACACCTATAACACCAAGACCTACACTTCCTTTTGGGTTCAGGGCACTGAATGCTTCCACTGCCACTACTACCCAAACCACTACTACTCAAGTTATGCCGGGATGTTCCATACCTATCCAACAACCCGGAGGGACTGGTCTTGGTGGTCCTAATCCGCTCGGCGGTACTGGTCAGTCATTTACGTCTGGCTCTTAAATTTCGGGAACTCTACCTCAAGTCGAGGGGCACCCTCCCACCGGTGGACAAATTCCATTCGGGGGACACCCTCATGCTGGGGGGCAGCCTCAATCCGGAGTCTACCAACAACCACACGGACAAAATGCATCTGCCGCACCTAATCCGTGGAACGTCCTTTTTCAAGGAAACCCACATTTTTTGGCAGGACACAATTCTCAAACTTCACAACAACCTCCTTATGGACAAGTGCCAAACCCAACCTACAACCCTCAAAACCCATCCGGTTATCCTCTGCTCACACATGCTTCTCAAAACACCTCAAATCCTGTGTACCTTGGTCAAAACCAACCTCATACAAGAGGGCCCACTAGTTACAATTATCCACATAACCCAGTGATTGGCCCCACTGGTGTCCCCATGCCACACCAGCATTACCCACAGATTAACCGACAACTACCTTTTCTAGCTACCCTGGACCTTCCAGAATTGTCTCGGTTAACGAATGATCCTATTTATCATTCTCCGGTTTGGCCAACTATTCCAGCTAAACTCCCTTCCGACATTCCAAAATTTGATGGAAAGCCTGGAGAAGACCCAAACAACCACATCATGAATTTCCATTTGTGGTGCTCATCCAACTCCCTCATGGACGATTCTATTCGTTTGTGTCTTTTCCAACGAACACTTACAGGTTCCGCAGTGAAATGGTATATTGAATTACCATGTGCATCTTTTCACGATTTCAACTCCCTCGCCATGTCCTTCCTCACGCACTTCCAACTTCCCATTCGATACGAGACGGGTACCGAACTATTAACCTCCCTTCGTCAGACAACGTTTGTACATATCTCCGATCATATTCATGAATGGAGACGACGATAAAGGCTAATCAAAGCGGTCATTCCCGACCAATTGTTAGCAGAATGGTTCACTAAATCATTGTTACCCCAAATCGCTCGTGATGTTGCCATGGGTGGTGTGGTCACCGAGGAAGAAGCCATTGCCCGAGCTCAGTATTTAGACTTAGTCTATTCACAATCCGATACTCTATACGAGTTGATACCGAATGCTACCCGTGCCACTAACGATCCATCCAAACCATCGTCTGCTTCCCACACGGATGGAGTTATTGGCTCCGTCAAAACCCAATCTGCTACCCAGTCAGATGGAACAATTCAGCGACCCGCTTCGACGGTTTCTCCCAGCTCGACTACACCCTCTTCTATCCCCCCTCAAACTCAGGTCTCTGAGGTGAATGCGGTCCAGTCAACCCCTTCACAACAACTCGGGGGCAAGAAGAAAGTGAGAAACAAACCAAAGAAAAACAATAACAACGAACAACCCAAAACCCAACCACAAACCCTTGCTGCCGGAAAACAAGCACAACGAAAACCAAAATTCCCATGTCTCATTTGTGGTGACAATCACTACACTCGAGACTGTCCACATCGCGATGAAGTGGCCAAACTTTTCAAGGGAAATTCACAACCCGCTGTGCTTACTCAACCTTTTCCACAGAAGCAATCTTTGGTTTCCCAAACCCCCATGCCGAGGGGCAGTTCCAACCAACCCCATGATGAGGCCTCGACAAGTGCCCACATTTACATGTTTAATGGGGTTAATCTAACCACTCGCTCTGCAACATATGACACACCAGTTAAACCTGATAAACCGAAGATTGCTAACGGTTCTCCGCCAGACCCGTTGCCATCCTCTATCAATCCTCCATCTGTTAGCCCTCCACCTGGGCCACTCGAGATTGAGAAAACTTCTTTTGACTCCATCTTATGCCCTCCTAAGAGCACCATCCAAAAATCTACTTTTAATCCTAATTCACGGGCTGCCCAAAATTACAACATTGTATAAGATTTGGCCCAAGCACCGTGCACTATGTCCGCCTTGGAAGTTCTACAACACTGTCCCAGCCAACGTAGAACGCTCTTAGCCGCTATCGGCGCTTTTGATCCTGAGTCATCAAACAACCTCACGTTTAATCTAGATGATCATCAACCACGACTCTCCCACCAACTAGCCTTCCAAATCGATGTTGTTGTGCACAATCGACAAATCCACCGAACTATCTTGGATGAGGGAGCCTTTACTTGTGTCATGTCCTTAGCTTGTTGGAAAGGCTTAAAATCCCCTGCCCTTAACAAATCCGCTAAGATGTTATGCGCTTTTGATGGACGAGGTTTCCATCCTCATGGATTATTACAATCCTTAGCCGTTCAGTTGGGCGGAAAAACTATTACCATTGACGTCGAGGTGGTCAATGCTCCCCTCAACTACAACCTATTACTCAGAAGAAGTTGGTTCTACGCTATGACTGTCGTCGCCTCGTCGGTGTTTCGGTGTGTATGATTCCCCCATCAAGGCAAAATTGTTACCATCGATCAGCTTGATTTCTGCACACCCGACGCTCGCATCCCTGCTACCAACAACATTCCCTTTTTGGGAGACCACCCA
>SNQJ01S0000211.1:359352-374858 GCA_010110895.2 Picea sitchensis | reverse complement strand
GAACCCTTACTTCTTCCGGTTCGTTAAACAAAGGAAGAGGAACTTACCGAAGGTGATTTATATTGAGCATGTGTTATCCTCCTCGAGCTCATTAAATCAAAAAGAGGTACTCATCTATCTGGATGGGGGAAAAATTGAAAGGAGCAAGCCAAGCAGTCTCTTGAGAACACCATTCAGCACCTCTTAGAGTCGCCCTTGAACACGACACTTTGTCACTTTGCACATATCATAATCCGCTGAAACTTTGCACTGAGCCAATCCTCTGAGTTTCCTTTCACTCCTTTGAGTCACCCGACGTAAGTCACGGTACCCACTGCATAGTTTTGGTCCATGTCATGTTTTGCTGCTGTGCCTCAGTGTTCAAGGGAAGTATCCGCCTCGAGAGTCAGCCATCCCAAATATCTTGCCTCAAAACCTGTGTCAGTCCATGTCCATCCGATCTACCAATTACACCTCTATGTTCGTTTCGTGTCGTTGATGGGGGATACATCAAGGCCCTCCCTCGACGAGTCTATTCCTGTCGACTCCAACACATTATCCAGGGATTAGACTTAGAAACCATTTAGTACTTTGGGACCTGCATGCCTCAATGGCAGGCCCCCTCACATTCGACAGTGGGTTTACATCATCGACCCCTGATCGAATGATTCCACGGGTGTTCGACTTCAGCTCATCTATTCACATTCGCTAGAATGTACTAAGGTACCTTGGGAATCATTGACATTAATGGTGATCTCCCTCGCACTTGTTAATGGTTCGCACCATTGACCGATAATCAAGTGGTTTCTGCCATGTTCGACATCAAGACATCCATTCACATGGTTAGGATCGTACCACATTGGGATTGGTAAGAAGACCCTGGGTTGAGTAACCACTTTGATATGTGCTTTGCCCAGGCTGTGAAGGAGGTTATATTGGACAAAGAACACATACACTGTCACATAGATCCACTTTGTATTGGTCGTGGCTATGTCCTGTCATGTTGTAGATCCACTGTGTCTTCTTCGTGGCTACGAGAAGTCTGAGTCATCAGAGTATAGATCCACATTGTCTCTTCGGTGGCTATACCTTTTTTATCAATCCAATTATGGATCTGCAGTGTATTTGATGGCAGCCATATCCTGCAAGTCTTGATCACCCAAGCATAGGTATGCTTGCCTTGGGTTTTGAAATATGCCATGATATTTGTTGGATGTTTTTGTGCAGCTTCCGTCAGGTTCTCTGAGTCTATACCCTTTCTTGAGCATCTACAAATCATTTCAGTTATCAGTTCTCATCTTCTAACTTCATACTTTGGGGGGCATTCTATTACACGTCAAAATTACTCAACTGGATAAGTGTCTCATATTCCTCTCAATTGTCGTAAGTGTCGCATCTTCCTTACAACCTTCGCAAGTGTCGCAAGTTGTTCATAAGTGTCGCAAACGCTGTTCAAGAATACTACCTTAACGAGGACACTAAGGAGGCACTTTAAACATCTCATACACTTGTTTTGGAGAAGGAGAACTGGTTAACTAAAGTCAAGGAACTCTTAACACCTGAAGAGAACTTTTGATCAAAGGTTTTAGGGGTGAGCGCTCCCCTATAACAGTCTAGGGAGCACTGGCGCTCCCCTATAAGGCTTCAGGGAGCGTTATAACGCTCCCTTGCCCCCTCTGAAGGAGCACTATCCACCCTTAGGGCGCTGGCGCTTCCATTAAGCTTCTTAGGGAGCACTACAACGCTCTGATGCCCCTTTTGAAGGAGCGCTGCCTAATCTGAGACAGTAGTTGGCCCGTTGAGGAGAATAAG
Source organism: Picea sitchensis (assembly GCA_010110895.2). NCBI lineage: Eukaryota > Viridiplantae > Streptophyta > Pinopsida > Pinales > Pinaceae > Picea > Picea sitchensis. The sequence continues at coordinate 373,067 of SNQJ01S0000211.1, read as the reverse complement.
GGGAGGATCTTTCAATATTAGAAGGTAGTTGCATTTGAATTCTTGGTTTCATCAGGAGATCCCTGATCTAAGGAAGAAGTTCCCCAACTTGTTCTAAATATAACTCAAGAGGTTAAGCTCCTCTTAACCTATATAAGAAAGCTCTATGATGGTGGAAAGGGAGAAGATTTGCTAGCATGAAACCTATGATCTCATAGGAAACACACAGTCAGCCAAAGGAGAGTGATCAGTGAAGCTGTTGTTATCCAGGTTGTGGATCTTTCGATCAAGGGTTAGACGAAGGGGACTTGACGAAGCTGTCGCATTCACATCTACGATTGTAAGTACTGTTGTCGTTATTCTCATCAATATGACACGCTTGGCCTATTTCTTTCTAGTTTGTGTCTAATGTTACATGAACTTATCATTGATAGATAGATCTATTTTCAAGCTAATATCAATAGAGTAGGAAGTGGTCGTATCTTTTTTGTCTACAGGACTCACCGAGGAGCAAAGGATCAGAGTGCAACTCAGAGTGTGCAGGGAAAAATGTCGATAAAGAGGTACTTTTGTCCCCCTTCCTTCTCATGTGTTAGTTTGTATAGATTTGAAAGGAAGTCAGTGTCCACGTTAAGCATTTTTTGTCTTAGAGTTAGGGTCAAGCTCTTTGAGGCAATCTACCTGTTCGTAGGGAGATTTTCCTACAACACTAAGATCAACATTCTTCAGTATTTAGTAATTTCCCTTTATCAGCTGGCTTATGCCATCATCCTCATCTTACCTAGATTATTTAAGAGTATGAAAATACAAAAGGAGAATCGCTTAACATGAAGGAGAAACTTTTCATAGAAAGATACACTTGTCAGTCAGTCGTAAAGCCCTTCGATAAATCGACCGTATCAAATATTTGGAGAAACATTCCACTCATCAAACGCTTACGAGTCTAATTGGGCCTCTTTAGCGGGTTTGGTTTCTACTTTTGAGTTAAAGGATTCCCGACCCCTCAACAGGTCCACAACAGAGTGGACGAAGCTTTCGATGGGGTCCTATAAGGAATTCGTTCTGCAAGTGTGACCAAAATTGATCTCCCGCCTGAAACGTGTGTGGCACCCGTTGTTGATCATGGTGATGCTTGTACTAGATATTGGAATCTGCAACATATCCTGATCTTGTTGGAAAATTTGTTGGATTAGTTGAATGAACGGGGTGTCTTTGTCAACTTCATTTTGTGCATGGGACAATTCTTCTTGTGTGGATGCAAGGGGTAGTGAAACATCCATGGGACCCAATGGTTTAAATACCAACCCCACTTGAAAGGGGCTTTGGTTAGTTGATCTATGTATGGCTCTGTTGTAACTGTGTTGAACATAGGGAAGACTCGCATCCCATGTGCATAGATGCTTGGAATTGTACATGAAAAAAATATGCATGGTCATCCTGTTGAAACCCTTATTTTGGACATCCTTTTGGGGGTGGAAGTCATGGATTTGATGAGATTGGTGTCCAACGGGCGAAGGATTTTTTCAAATATGTCCATCATCTCGTTCCTTTTTCGCTCGAGGGCTTCCTCGAGCAACATTTTGAAAGGATGTACTATCCCATCATCTTTATTTTATCCCACCATGAAAGGTTTCTTGGGAATTCGAGAGTAGTTTTCCTCAAGAGAAACAAGCCCGCTACCCGACTCTCTATACCCTGACCTCGTCGAGGACATGCACTAAAAACAACAAGGAGTAGAACACTATGATACCAATGATCCAAATTTATGAGTGGAATGAAATGAAAACACAGATCTATAATATTAACACAAAGACACAATGAATAATAACAAAAGTACAATAAAACTTGACTTCTATTAAACACGAAATATGCTCAAATTGTAAAATACAGACTGAAACAAGCTTGCTAGGATGGTGGCATCTTATCTCTAAGAAGATATGTGATGACTATGCTCCTTCACAAGAATATGAGTACAATGAGGCTCCATAGGTATTTTTACATCAAACATGAATTCCAAAATCCTAGACATCCAAAAACCTAACCCTAGGGATGAAGCACCAAAAGTCATGTGGGCTCTATTGGGGTAAGTTGGTACATCAACTTCCCGGGGTCGTAACTTTTACATATGATATTTGTTTTAGGCCCACAATATCCCATTGGAATGGTCTATCCAAGGAATATACATTATGTCATCACACCTTAACTTGTCCAATAGTGTCACTATGGAAGACCCAAAAAACGTTGTTTAGGGCCTCAAAACAACCCCAAAAGTTTAGGACTCAAAAATCTAGAAAAAAACTACCAAGATGAAAACTAAAATTGCCAAGATGAGATCTGTATAAATCCTCCCCCCTTAGGAAGCAATGATCTCCATTGCGTTGATTTCCCCCATCAGATGAGGAATTTTTTGCTGAATTTGGCCCTAGGTGAGCCACTTGCCTTCTTGCAGAAGCTTCCCTACTTTGAAAACATGATAAATATGAAACTTATGTTGGCGAGTTCCCTTGACCCATGTGTCCACAATATGATCATTGGATTCCGGTTCCATGTAGTCAGGGTTGATCTCTATCAGTTTCAACTGCTTTTCTACCTCTAAGGTTTCTAATAATGGTGGAAAGTATTTTCGAAGGAGGTCCACATTAAACATTGGATGGAAACCAAATAAGGGGGGAATGTTGAGCTCAAAAGCATTGTCTCCCACAACCTTGGTGATGGTATAAGGTTCATAACAGACTGGACGAAGCATCCGATGGGGTATTTTAAGGTGTTCTTTCTACAAGTGAAACTAAATTTTATCTCCCACTTGAAACTTGTGTGGCACCTGATGTTGATCATGGCATTGCTTGTATTTGGCATTGGACTTCTGTAAAATATCATGAACCTATTGGAAAAGATGTTGGATTCATTCAATGAACTGGGTGGCTTTCTCTGCTTCGATTTGTAGGTGGGAGGATTCTTCCTGTGTGGATGAAAGGGGTAGTGAAACATCCATGCGACCCAATGGTTGAAATCCCAACCCCACCTGAAATGGTTGTGGTGGGTTGAGCTATGTATGGCTATGTTGAACTGTGCTAAACATATGGAAGACTCTCATCCCATGTGCATGAATGCTTGGAATTATACATGCACAAATTATGCACGATCATATTGTTGACGACCTCGGTTTGGCCATTCGTTTGGGGGTGGAAGGTCGTGGATTTTGTGAGCTTGGTGTCTAGCCATTGAAGGATTTGTGAAAAATTGTCCATCATATTGTTCCTCTATCACTCAATGGATTCCTCGAGAAACATTTTGAAAGGATATCCTGTCCTGTCATCTTTCTTTTCTCCCTCCATGGAAGGTTTTTTGTGCATGCAAGAGTAGTTTTCCTCAATATAAACAAGCTCGAGACGCAACTCTCTATACCCTAACCTCATCGGTAACATGCACTAAAAACGATAAGGAGTAGACTGCTCTGATACCACTGATCCAGACTTATGAGTGGAATGAAATGAAAAAATAGATCTATAATATTAACAAAGATACACAATGAATAATAATAGAGATACAATAAAAATTGACTTCTATTAAATAAGAAATATGGTGAAACTATAAAATGCACACTGAAACAAGATTGCTAGAATGGTGGTAACTTATCTCCGAGAAGAGATGTGATGGCTACACTCGTTCATAAGAAAATGCGTACAATGAGGATCCAAAGGCATTTTTACATCAAACATGAATTACCAAACCGTAGACATACAAAAACCTAACCCTAGGAGATGAAGTGCCAAAAGTCATGTGGGCCCTGTTGGGGTAAGTTGGTACATTAACTTCCCGCAATCGTAACTTTTTCATATGATCCTCATTTTAGGCGCATGATAGCCCATTGGAAAGGTCTACCAAGGAATACAAATTATGCTGTCACACTCTAATTCCATTTATAGTGTGACTTTTTATGGCCCAAAAAATGTTTTTTAGGGCCTCAAAACGACCCTGGAGTTTTAGGACCCGAAAATCTAGAAAAAATCTTCCAAGATGAAAACTTAAACTGCCAAGATGAAATCTGTATGTGATCCAGTTGGAATAGGTGGGTGGCCGCTGATATCCACCTAGATCAATCCTCCCCCCTTAGGAATCAATGGTCTCCATTACGTTGAGTTCCCCCATTAGATGAGGAAATTTATGTTGAATTTGGCCCTGGGTGAGCCACTTTCCTTGGTGCAGGAGTTGCCCTACTTTGACAACACGATAAAAATGAAAATTCTGTTGGTGAGTGCCTTTAACCTATGTGTCCATGATCTGATCAGTGGATTCCTATTCCATGCAATTAGGGTTGATCTATGTCAGTGTTAACTATTCAACTACCTCTGAGGTGTCCAATAATGGTAGAAACTATGGCTAAAGGAGGTCCACATTAAACACTGGGTTCAATCCAAAGAAGCGGGGAATGTTGAGCTCAAAAGTATTGTCACCCACAACCTTGGTGATGGTATAAGGTCAATAGTGGAGTGGATGAAGCTTCTAATGGGGTCCTCTAAGACATTCTTTCTGCAAGTGCAACCAAACTTTATCTTCCACTTGAAACTTGTGGGGTACCCAATGTTGATCATGGCGTTGCTTGTACTTGGCATTGGACTTGTGAAAAATATCCTAAACCTATTGGTAGATGTGATCGATTCTTTCAATGAACTGGGTGGATTTATCGACTTCGGTTTGCATAGGGGACAATTATTCTTGTGTGGATGCAAGGGGTAGTGCAATATCCATGGTACTAATTGGTTGAAATACCAACTCCACCTGAAAGGGGATGTGGTCGATTGAGTTTTGTATGGATATTTTGTAACAATGTTGAACATAGGGAAGACTCTCATCCCATGTGCGGGGATTCTTGGAATTGTACATGTGAAAAATATGAATGATAATCCTGTTGACGACCTTGGTTTGGCCATCCATTTGGGGGTGGAAGGCCGTGGATTTGATGATCTTGGTGTCGATATGTCGAAGGATTTGTGCAAAGATGTCCATATTCTCGTTCCTCCATCGCTCGAGGGATTCCGCAAGAAATTTTTTGAAACGATATCTTGTCCCATCGTCTTTCTTTTCTCCTGCCATGGAAGGTTTCCTGGGCGTGTGAGAGTGGTTTTCCTCAAGAGAAAAAAGCTCGAGATACAAATCTCTATACCGTGGCCTCGTCAAGGACATGCACTAAAAATGGAAAAGAAAAAACCGCTCTGATACCACTGATCAAGATTTATGAGAGGAATAAAATGAAGACATAGATATATAATATTAACACAGAGACATAGTGAATAATAACATAGATACATCAAAAATGAATTCCAATACCTTATACATCCAAAAACCTAACCTTAGGAGATGAAGCGCCAAAAGTCTTATGGGCCCTGTTGGGGTAAGTTGGTACATCAACTTCTTGGGGTCATAAATTTTGCATACAATCTTCATTTTAGGTGCACGATAGCCCGTTGGAAAGGTCTATCTGAGGACTACACATTATGTCATCAAAATCTACCTTTGAATATATTGTGACTTTCGTGGGCCCAAAAAATGTTTTTTAGGGCCTCAAAACAACCTCGAATGTTTAGGACCCCAAAAGCTAGAAAACAACTGCCAAGATGAAATCTGTATGTGAGCCAATTGGAATAGGTGGGTGACCATCGATATGCATCTAGATCAGTTTCCAATTTAAACTCTATGTATCATGATTTGAGTTTACATGCATTTACTATTTTAAATTTAATGAATGATTGATGAATGCTCAATTAAAGTAAAAATTATATTATACTGATTCACCCCGCCTCTCAGTATAAGCATAAGTTCAAAAAACTTGTGATTTTTTTTTATTTTGTACTTGATTGAGTAGATTTTTTTGTTGTTCTAATATAGTCTGTGTGAACTAAGGGGCTAGGAGTGTGCATACATCGTGAATGGGTACTTAATCTTAGTGTGCTTAGGTCCTTGTGCTTTTCTCTTGGGCCGAATGGTAGGATGCCACTATCAAGTGTGGCTTCAATCACTAGGGACTAAATATGGTAGTAAGTGTTTTGCAGATCATGACACCACTAGTAGGTGTGTTTGTTATAACCAAAGACAAAGGTGGTAGTAAGAAATTTTCTAAAGGGGGTGTCAATATCTTGGGTGGTTGCAATCATTAAGGCTAAATATGGTATTAATACCTCTGAACACCATAATCCAATGGGATTTGGATGTGCTAAAGATCTAGGAGCCTCTCCACCACACTAAGGTAATCCATTGAGAATATAATTTCCGCTAATCCTTTGGGATGTATGTGAGTTGATTGTAGAGTAGGATGCCACTATTGATTGCAGTTTAAATCAAAAAAGATAAAGGTGACAATAATAACTTTTCTAATAGGGGTACCATTGTCTTAGGTGATTGTCATGACTAAGGATGAAGGTGGTAGTAAGACCCCTACACACCATAATTCCATAGGATTTGAAGGTGGTGCAAGTCCATAAGCCTCTCCACCACACTAAGATAATCATATAAGAATATGACTGATGTTAATCATTTGTCATTTATGTGAGTTAATTGTAGAGGATGCCACTACCAAGTGTGATTTTGATCACCGAGAGTTGGAGTGATAGTAATATCCATACAACCCATAACCTATGGAAATGGGAATGCGTTTCCGGTACTGAGTATTGTTGTGTGACCTAATATTCCTTACCTCATTGAGATTGAGACATACTTAGGGGAAAACACATACAAAGGTGATTGCATTAGTTAGGTGGATAATTGACACTGGGTGAGTTTTTCCACCCATTGGTTGAATCTCGTTGAGCACTAGTTCATGGGATCTTGTTGAAAATTGGTTCCTGGGATCTGGTTCATAGATGTATCATCCCTTGGACTTTTGTGAGTTAAAATTTATAGGTATTGTTTTATTTAAGTATTTAATTATAAATTGTTGGTTATTTGTATTAATGGTATTTCTTTATGTTCTCTATGGGTCCATGGCATGCCCTTTAACTTATGTACTTGTTGGATTTTATACATGTTTTTTGATGATTCTATATCTGGCCTACTTTAATGTATATAGTCTTAAATATTTTTTTGTTTTGTTATAGGACTATATAAAGGAAATCCAAGTGAAATAGAAAATCATAGTGTAATTATCCAACATTGTATACAAAACTTACGTGGCTGAATTTTCAAATAAATTTCTATGTGCCCACAATAATTTTTCTAAAACAACAAAAACCATGAGTTGACATGATTTGACCTATTTTAATCAAAATGCATCATTAGACCTCATTAAAGATCCAAAATTAATTTTTTATTTTCTTAGTAATTTTAACCTTCGTGGCCATTCTACATTTCCATAATTTCAATCCCATGCCAAAAAATCTATGTTGTATAAAAATACAAACAATTTATCATTTTTTAACACAATAGAAATCAAGCTTAAGTGACTCAAGAAAATGCATTCCAACCCTATAAAAATGAATTCCCAAGCTAAACCAAATATAATATGATAATGTAAACAATATTTCTAACAATACCAAGAGACCATATTTTCCAAAAATATGTCAACATTCATGACAATACAAGCTTGCTCATAGTTTGGTTTTCAATGATTTTGCATTATTCAAGAAATGCAAATAGTTGTCACTAAGATGCATGCCAAGGTCCGTATAGGAATTCATTTGACGATCTAAAAGTTGATTTCCCCCCTTATGAGATAACACATCTTCCCATATGGTTATAATCCATGTCCTAATCCTAAAAGGAAATTTTAATTGTAAACTTGATTGCTGAAAACAGAGTAAATGCAAACTAGAATTCACAAAAAAAATGCACTCCTAAGGTCAAATAAACTTTTAAAAGTTTATGTACCCTTATTAAGATATACTTTATGCATGTAGGACATATATTTAGGCCATGGATGCTCCTATATCATCATTCATGTAGAATATTGGGCCTCAACATGCACCAAAACTTGTGGTCCAAGCTAATGGAAAGGTGTGGCACATCACGAGTCATCATTTACAAGTGTTAGATCATCAAGGGACTGCGTATCTAGGCCTTGAAATTTCCAAAATTGAATTGAAATTGTGAAAAACAACTAAACAAGAAATTCCTTGATGTACATTTTCCATAATTTCCCGAAAATGTAAAACCAACCAAATAGGCTATTTGATAGATCTAGTTTGGGGAATTGGAGACTTTGTTGAGAAAAATGGATATTAAATATTTTTATCCATGAAAAATCTAGTACAATCTTTTTTTTTTCAATAATCATTCATATTCAATACTTGGCATGAATTTTTCTAAGCCATATCAGCTTGATTTGCAATCTTTATCCATTAAGCCAAATTTGTTGTATTTTTAACCTGAGGTTTTTAAGGTTCAAATTGAAGGCACAACATTGTGAGAAGGTCCAAAATGTCATGAATAAAACTTATCAAGTTTTAATTCTTTATTTTATTAATTGTGTAGGGTAGGGCATGCATTTTAGTAACAATTGTGTGCATTTTTCTAAGGTAGTAAAAACATGAAAAATATTTGAAAGTACCATTTTGGCATACCTTTATCTGGAAAACATTTCAAAAATTTGGAAATGTAGTCTGATGTAATAACTAAGAGACTCTGTAAATAAAATTTCTAATCCCATTTACATGCACTTATGATGACTTGGTGTGCATTTTATAGGAATATCAACTTGGTAGAAATATTATGTTTTTGTACAAGACTTGGAATTTTCAGAAATTAATTGAGTTTCTAAATTCCATAAAAGCTGATACATCATGGTTGGAGTGAAAACATTTTTATAGAACCCTATATTTCAGTGCATTTAATATTCAAGGAATGCATTTCAAAGGTGAAATAAGATGAACACTCCTATTTCGAGAAAGGATTGAGCCAAATGTGAAACTTGTGGCATCTTTTCTTACCATGGATATCTATGTGTGGAATTCCATATTTTATTAAATTTTTTAGAATCTCAAGTAGTTTTAAATTGAATGGAATTTTTTTAACAAGTTGCAAAAAAAAAAGTTAAAGATTTATTTTTTTATTAAAATTAAAAAAAAAATGTAACAACAAAACCATGCTTCGTGAATGTTTTTCAAATTTCATTATCCCCAAATTTGAATGTAAACACAAACTAGGGGAATAAGTAGGTAAATATATTGTCAAGGAAACTCTACTTGAACTATTGTAGGAAAAAGGACTTACAACTAGAATGAAAGGTAAGTATAAACAATCATTGAGAACATAACATTAATATATCATGACAAAAATAACTAAATGTAACAAATATAATATTCATTAATATTAAAACATGGTATTCACCATAAATATTACACCAAACAATATATACATATATTAATTAATGGTAATATGTTTACAATTCCAAGTGGGGTGCACCACTTCGCATCCCAATTCCATAACAATGATGGTTCCCATTAGTGTGAATCCATGAAAAGTGCAATTGCGCATGGGGGTGTATGTTATTATACAAATAAATAAATACAAATTTTGGTTCCACTAGTAATTTACCAAGAGGTTGAGTATGATCACTTGAACTTGAATTTGGTTGATATCTATAAAAAAAAAAAAAGGTTGGCTATATATAGAAAACAATTGCCTTTAGATATTTGTATCGTTATACAATGAACTCTAGTGAATTGATTTTCTTCACAATCCTAGGAGTTAGAAAACTCATTGCAATAAATTCAAAAGTAACGATAAAATGTTCATCTAAACATAGAATTTCCACATAAGATTCATTGCATATCATGTTCCAATTCCTTGTGTGATTGAAAACTTTGTAGAAAATAAGATGAATATTGTGATGATGTACTCAACGTGGCTACAATGCTCCAAGATTTTATGATAATATATTTTTCATTCCATATTTTGTAAAGGAAACTAATATATCAATCACAACTTCATTTTCACCATTTGATAAAGAATTTGGAAAGAAGTGTGTTTATCATCATTTGAGTGATTTTTTTTTTCTCCCTTTTGAGTGCTAGTGCCCCACATTTGAATAGAGCTTATAGTAAAGAAAACATTAATAATTCCTACAACAACAAAAAAGATAACATTACATAGTGTAAGGTATATTTTTTTTATATGAATTCAAAAATATATATTAAAAAATACACATTTATACTCATCATTAATGATTTTAGTTGTTATTAATAAACCTCATTTTGTGTAAAACACCTCACGTGGATGAAAATTCACACCTTCGAGAATATGGTGGCCTCTAACAATAACATATGTATGAATATAAAATATTCTTACCCAAATAAATTCCACTAGTCGAAACATGTACTAAATAATCCAACACTTCCATGAGATATGGATTTTTCAAAGACTGGAAAAGTTTTCATAATAAATATGGACATACATGCGTATCTTTACAATAAAATAAAATATATTTGTGACATGTACTGAATGTATGTCCATTTGAATGACTTCTTTCTACCAGTATTAATAAAATGACCATCTCTCAACAAGGGAATCACATTTGAATAAGATCCCATGCAAAACCCTTGCTTGATGACCATAGTGGATTTTGTTTATGATATTCATTAGACCCACTCAAAGATAATTGTTAGTTAGTTCAATTAGATGAGATATTCTACATTAAATTATCAACTTGGGGATCGTAAACTGATGAAGTGCAACACAAAATATATGTAGGTACTAATTCTAATCTATCTTATGATGCACAACGAAATGTGTTCACTGCTTGAGTTGCAGAAACAAAACTTTGTTCAGCTGCATAAAGACAGAGAAATAAAAAACAAAGTTTTAAGGAACAAACAAGTAATTCTAAGATGTATAACCAACAATATACTGGATTTTCATAATAATTCCTCAATCACTTAACAACATGAAGTTCCTCGTTGATCATAAGAATCAATTATCCAATTGGTGGTTGTGAAATTAGTTACTCCCGTGCAAAGCATAAATGACTTCGTTTGTAGAAAAATAAATAACAAAATCACACAATTCAAATAAATAAAAGAACAATAACAAAAATGAAAAGGATAGCGTGCTCCTTCATAGGGGGGGCTCCTGATTTAGGGTACGCTGTCTAGCTAAACCATATAAGGCTGAGTTCTATGACACAGATTAATCACTCATGAACATGAAAGTAAACAAAGACTTGTATTAATCAACAAATAATTTTTTACAACAATTCGAGTATACAATATAACAATGATGATCCTATGAGGATATTTATCACTCATATTTATACAATAAGAGAAAATTCGACAGATCCAAATTATATGGATCTCAAACTCATATGCAACTACATTTTTGGAAAATATCAGTTCAAAGAATCGACAAGCTCGCCCAAATCCTTCACAATTTTTGGAAACCATCTATGGTGAACCTAAATGACCTCATACTGCAAAAAACCCATGTGGTTGATTTTTAAGATTCTCTTTCATCTGCTGGAAATCAAGCCTGAAAACCTGTCTCTTTGTTTTGGCATGGGTTTCATAAAAAACTAATAAAACGTTACATATACAGACATGAAAAATAGAATCTAAATCTTTCATGGATGTTTAAACTTTGATTACCCACGTATTGCATGAATTCCTACAACACAATCTTGTTTCAATATTGTGTATTTATTTTCTGAAGCTAGCTTGCACAGATCCACCACATGTACATGTTGAATTTTAGGTTGACTTCACGATCTAGGTGGATATCAGTGGCCACCCACCTCTTCCAACTGGCTCACATATAGTTTTCATCTTGACAATTGTTTTCTAGCTTTTCAGGTCCTAAACTTCCAGGGTAGTTTTGAGGCCCTAAACAACATTTTTTGGGCTCACCATTATCACATTATAGACATAGTCAAAGTGTTATGTATAGATGTGTATTCCTCGTATAGACCTTTCCAATAGGTTATCATGTGCCTAAAAAAAATATCATATGAAAAAGTTACGACCCCGAGAAGTTTATGTACCAACTTACCCCATCGGGGCACACATGACCTTTGACACTTCATCTCCTATGGTTAGGTTTTTGGATGTTGTTGACTGGAGATATGTGACCACTCATTAAATGAAAGGGAATAGTCCAGTCTGAGGTTGTCTAATTGTAACCTAAGCCGTTTAAGGTAACTATCCCTGACGGGTACTTTGTTAACCAATGAGGGAATCTTTATCCTAGAAAAAGAACAAAAGGGTTTCTAACTACTAACTACTTACTAGCGTGTTTCTACTATTTACAATATTAACTAGATTATACCAATTACAAAATCTACAAAATATACAAGTACAAGATTTCAAAGAAAGTATTTGAAATAAAAAGGTTTTCGGAAACTAAATCCCAGGAAAATTAAAAGATAAAAAAATCTAAGTCTAATGCATAAATGTCACTTAAATATTCTACCTACAACAAATGTGTTAAAACCAAACTAAACCTAGTATTCAAAATAAATAAATATGAATGTAACTGATGATAGATTTGGTTCAAGTGGACAAAGTACTTGTACTAAATCATTTGAATAAAAAAAAAATTACATTCAACAAACACACCTAAAATGAAAGAAAAAAAATTGCTTACCTATCCCATCCGAGAAAGAGTAAATTCAATAGTTAAATCCTTTCGTGCAGACGCTCATTAAATTGTTCACCTGTAAAGAAAAATCTTCGACATGAAACTGTGTAATTCAAGTGGTTCGATAATTCCATTGAAAACAACTTCAACAGAACAAAGGGGTTTTGATACAGATACTGAAATAACAACCATTAAATCCAATCAACAAAAGACATTTTGTTGGAAAAATTGGTTAAACATATGAAAATTATAGAGGAAAAACAAATATATTTTTACCCATGCATTTATGTAACAATTCACACAAAGGATTGTCACGGGTAGAATAACGAATATTGAATGTATATATTAATTAACTGGGAAGGAGATAGACGAAAATAATAGCAAAACATTGTATTAATAACATAGTTATGCTAGAAAGACTATGAACATATAATTTAACAAAGGATAATATATATTAAAGAAAACCAAAATCAGTCACAGAAACAAAGTCTGAGGTAATCCATTGTTCATTGTCTTCCTTTTACAATCTCCAATCCATTCGTTACCCCGTCATTCCACCCATCCTCTTGGCTCACTGGTTGAGTTATTTTTTATATTATCACAGAGCTATGAATCTCCCCAAAAAGATCCAACAACCCCCTATCTAAAAAAAATGAAGTCTCTAAAATAAGAAAAAAATGATACAGTCTCCAGGTCGAATTATGGCAAAATCTAAAAAATCTTCTCTCAAAGATCCGCACGTATCTCCTCAATCATTCAAAATTTCAAGAAATTCCTCTCAATTCAACTAAATCATGCCATTCTACACGTGGGTTTTCAACTGTTTTTTCGTATTCCTCCTCATCTGCCCGGAAATCGAATGCTAAATCGACTTCATGTGACTTGACGAAAATGCTCGAACTTGTTAATTTGTCCTTCCACCAACAGTTTTCTCAAAAACTAGGATCTGAATCCACCAATGTGGCTACTTTTGGCCATATCATAACTGTTTAAGAGTAAATGACACACATAACTCATTTGATGCATGCTAATTATTGATAAATTGTGAAGGACAGAGAAATGCAGAGAGAAAAGAATAGTATATTCAAATGTATGAAGAAGTACAGAACAAAACTGAAGAGGTTAAGCTCACTGCTACAATGTAAGATGGTTGAGCTATATATGCTCAAACAAGACGA
>SNQJ01S0000211.1:331808-349357 GCA_010110895.2 Picea sitchensis | reverse complement strand
CTCTCATATATTCTTGGGTGGAAGGAAGGGGAAAGGATGGAGAGTTAAACTCTCTCTTGATATTGGAGGATTGTATCTTCCTCTTGGAGGTTTATCCCTCCCTTTACATTTGGAAGTTGTAGCTACCCTTGGAAGTCATTACTTCCCTTGAACAATAACTATTGATTATTTCTCATATATTGTGCATGGTGTACTGTGGTGTATTGGTGTAAATGTTATACTATTATTCATTGCTCATTGGATATAATTGAATGGTTTAAGTATAAGTTGAAAAAGGTTTTAAATTGTACTTGATACTGATTCACCCCCCTCTCAGTATCAATAGGAGGCATTGATCAAACACCTGGATAGAGATGAGTCTAGAGCGTCTGTACCTAATGAGGGTTCACAACGTGCCCCAGCTGATAGTAATAACATACACTGAGAAATTGAGAAGGTGAAATTTCCTGAGTTCTGGGGTGCCCTGGACGACTTATTCGCCGAGTAACGGTTGGAGAACATAGTGATGTGCTTCTCACTTGGCGATTACACCTCCAACATGAAAGTCTACATGGTGGTATTTCAACTGAAGGGGAGTGCTCTTCTATGGTGGAAGATTCTCCTACCTCAACTAAACATGGAAGTCGAAGGTGTTTCATGGGAACTATTTGAGGAATGGTTCGGGGAGAGGTACTTTTCCAAGGAATTCATTGAGCACCACCTCAATGAGTTCAATGACATATGATAGACTATCCGTATGGTGCTAGAGTATGAGTCCAGATTCATGGAGCTACTTCAGTATGCTCCACATCTGAACACAAAGAAGTTAAAGGTCAACAAGTTTGTGTTCGGCCTTAACTTCAACATATGTGCAAAGGTGAGGATTATAATTCCTCATTATTTACATGGAGCGGGTCATAAGGCCCTCATAGCTGAGGAAGAAATGAATGGTGGGGGCCAGGGCAAGACTCCTTCTAGACAGATTGGACATATGTCATCAAAAGAACAACATCATCATGCACCAAAGAAACATATTGTAGGTCATCAAGGTACGCCTAGAGGACCGATGTTTATGACACCACTGCGACAGACTCCTCAATAGAGGACTCCTTATAGAGGATCACAAAAAAAAAAATAGTTTAGTCCTGTTCAACAGAATAGACGAGGATCACAGGCTGTTAGACCAACAACTTCTACTTTTGGGACCAGGAGCACTGGACAGAATACTGGATGTTGGACATGTAATGAGCGACATTACCAATAAGAATTTTTGATTGAGAAGGCCAGAGCGGTTGGATCATCAGGACCCACTACAGTTTGAGATTTGGGTGAGGCCCACAGGATACATGTAGTGGTGAACAACTAACAGGCTGAACATTGGTCCACTATGCTAGAGACGTCAGGTATGATCGCAGACCAAAAATATAGTGTATTGATATATCTAGGTGCTACCAAGAGCTTCATCTCTAGTGCATCACTGGAGAGAATTAAGGTAAAGGAAGTCAAGTAGGATGATTTCAAGTTACTAGAAATGGCATCAGGTTCCAAATAGAAGGTTGGAGGAAAGGTTACATGCTGTAGCCTTAAATAGAAGAATTTGTAACAAAGGTAGATCTTTATTTCATGGTAGTAGGATCTTATGACATAGTGATTGGTATGGATTGGTTGGAATTGCATGATGCGATACTTAACTGTAAGAAGAAACAATTAAGTTTGATGGATGATTTGGGACAAAGTAGAGTGATTGTAGGAAGAAACCAGGGAGTGTCCTTGAGGTTTATTTATTCCCTACAATTGCAGAAGAGTATGTGCAAGGGATGCAGACTATATACAATCTTAGTGTTGAATGAAAAGGGCGAGGTGGAAGGACTAGAAAACCTTTCTATAGTGCAAGAGTTTACATACATTTTTCCAGAAGAGTTACCTGGTTTATTGCCCGAAAGAGAGTTGGAGTTTACAATAGACTTGAAACCAAGAACTCAACCTACTGCAAGAGCTCCTTACCGGATGTCAATTATTGAATTGTAGGAGTTGAAAATGAAATTGAAGGAATTGTTGGACTTGGGACTTATTCATACAAGTGTGTCACCTTATGGTGCAACAATTATTTTTGTAAGGAAGAAGGATGGATCGTGGAGACTTTGTATTGACTATCATAAATTGAATAAAGCAACGATCAAGAACCAATATCCATTGCCAACAGTAGATGATTTGTTTGACCAGATGAAAAGGGAAATAATATTTTTGAAGATTGACTTGAGATTAGGATATCACCGATTGCGGATTAAGGAAGAAGATATCCCTAAGATTTCTTTTAAGATGATATTTGGACACTATGAGTTTACAGTTCCACCATTCGGATGGACAAATGCCCCAAGGGTATTCGTGAGTTTAATGAATGGATTGTTCCATGAATACTTGGATAAATTTTTTCAAGTTTTTATTGATGACATAATGATTTATTATCAGACAAAGGAAGAGCATGATGAATACTTGAGGTTGGTCCTGCAGTGCCTAAGAGAAAACGAACTGTACGGGAAGCAATCAAAATGCTCTCGTTACCAATATAAGATTCACTACTTAGGACATATCATATCTGGTGAAGGTATCACTGTGGATCCAACAAAAGTGGAGGATATTATGCAATGGCCAGCACCAAAAAACGTACACGAATTATGCAATTTTATTGGTTTATCCGGATATTATCAACGATTTTTCGAAGGATTTTCGAAGATAGAAAAACCGATCACAGAATTGCAGAGGAAGAACAAGAAGTTCTTGTGGACTGAGAAATGCACATAATCATTTCAAAGGATCAAGGAGTTGTTGACGACAACACCGATACTAAAATTCCTCGACATGGACAAGGATTTATTGGTATGCATGAACGCATCCAAGGAAGGGTTAGGCAGAGTTTTGACCCAAGACGGTCAAGTGATCACTTACATTTCACAGAAATTGAGAAGGCATGAAGAGAACTATGCAACACATGACCTAGATTTACTATCTATTGTTTACTCCTTGAGAGTGTGGAGACATTATTTGATCAGACGCAAATTCGAATTAAAGAAAAAACACTATGGATTGCATCATAGTTTTACACAAAGTGACCTGAAATCGCGATAAAGGAGTTGGTCAAAATTTCTTAGCGAATACGACTTTTAAATTTCTTACATTAAAGGAACTTTGAACCGATTGGCAGATGCACTGAGTAGGAGGCCACACATATTTTTTGTGTTACTACTTAAGATGAATCTTCA
This sequence comes from Picea sitchensis, assembly GCA_010110895.2. NCBI lineage: Eukaryota > Viridiplantae > Streptophyta > Pinopsida > Pinales > Pinaceae > Picea > Picea sitchensis. Next base: position 346,118 of record SNQJ01S0000211.1, on the reverse strand, counting down.
AGAAAATATTCTAACTCTACAAATCGATGATGACCAGTATAAGGAATTTAATAAAAATATTGGACAAGATACCATGATGGTATCGAGGTATGTTGGTTATTCACTAGACGACGATGGGTTATTGATATTTAACAGAAGAATTTACATACCACCCAATGACAAACTAATAAGTTTGATCTTAAGTGAAGTGCATCGAGTAGTACACATGACGCATATGGGAGTCAAGAAGTTGAAGGCATATCTTAAGCCTTTGTTCTTATGGAAGGGTATGAAGGAAAACACAGTTAGTTACATGGTGAGATGTATATAATGTCAACAAGTGAAGGCTGAACATAAACATCTAGAAGGATTGTTATAGCCACACGTTATTCCTGAATCAAAATTGGAAGTCATTTCGATGGAATTTATTGTTGGATTTCCACTAACGGCAAGAAGACACGATTCAATTTTTGTGGTAGTTGACACTCTGATGAAGAGTGCACACTTTATTCTAGTGCATACAATGTATCGGGAACTAGACATAGAAAGAGTATTTATCAACGAGATTGTGATATTACAAGGGGTTCCAAAAATAATCATATCCAATCAAGGATCGATGTTTACAGGACGGTTTTGGTCAGTTTAAAAGAGGCCTTGGGAACACGATTAATCTTTAGCACAACTTATCACCCAGAGACAGACGGACAAACATAAAGGAAAAATCAAATTTTGGAGGATATGTTGCATATGTATGTAATGGACCAACCGAAACGTTGGGAATAATTCTTGCCACTAGGAGAATTTTCATACAACAAAAACTATCAGAGTACGATTAAGATGGCACCGTTTGAGTTTCTTTATGGGAGACCATGTTAGATGTCGTTGAGTTGGGATCGAATTGAGGACAACGTACTGGTAGGACTCGACGTGATTCAAGAAATGGAAGAACAAATGAAATCAATCAGACAGAGAATTAAAGAAGCACAAGATCGACATAAGAGTTATGCCAATGTGCATCGCATTAACCACAACTATGAAGTTGGAGATAGAGTCTTCTTGCAGGTAAAACTAAAGAAGAGTTCGATCAAGTTTCGAAAAGGTTCTAAACTCTCTCCTAGGTTCGTGGTGTTGGAGAAATTTCTATTTTTGACACATTAGTTCAGTGGCAGTAACACTACTTCATTGGGAGTTAACTAGCTAGTTCTATTTTATATGTTTTAATCTTAGACCATCAATATTATGCATGCATTCCTAATTATAGGATGTCATTGCCTATTTGAGTGAAGATCACTCACTCATTGCTTAGATAAAAATATACATTGATTCTCATTCTTCATTGTGTATCTCTCTTCCTTTTATTGATAATATTTGTTTGTGTATGCTTTAGCTAGGTCTCCATTGTAGGTTTTCATGAAACACTGACATGGTATCAGAGTCGAGTTGCTTGGAAGAACCCATACAAGCAAGAGAAGAGAGAAAAAGGATTTGAGTAAACCTAGTTTCTGCCATCGTCGCGGCCTATCCCTATCGAAAGGTGTGACGATTGGAATCGTCGTGGCCTATCTCTATTGAAGGGTGCGATGGTCACACTCATACTTTCTTTTTTCAGGCATCGTCGTGGCCTATACATAGCCACGGTGCGACGTCATCACACTGTGTTATTCATCTGGGGTGCGACGATTTCATTTTTCACAATTGTCTCACTCTTTCCTTCATTAGGGTGCAACGATTTAACATATTCACAAACTTTCCTTCACTAAGGTGTGACAATTTAGCATCGTCGCACTTTATCCTTCTCTAGGGTGCGACGATTCAACAACCCTCCAAAAATTAGTTTTCTAAAGTAGAATTGTGATATCTCGAAATCCATGATCTGGGTTGGGCTGAAATATTTACCAGAGACGTATAACATAGTGATTCTCATGATCACAAAAAATATCCAAAACCCACATCATATTTTAGGAGATATAGTTGTTTTACCATATCTATAGCTACCATAGAACCGCCAATCATATCTCAGAATCCACGATCTGGGTTTTCATGATCTTTTCAAAATCAAAGTAGGGATGGAGACGATGAAACTTCTTCAATCAAGTCTAGTGATAATCCTCACATAGTACAACTATTTTGAATGGAATCCAAAGGCCACATTCCAACTCAAAAGAAAAGGACTGTATAATTTGATGATGGTGATAGAAACAAAACCTACATCAGCGCTTGAGAAGACCAGATGGGCGAACCATAAGGATGAGGCTACATGATTAATTCTTGAGTTAATATCCATTGATATATGGTTTCATGTTGCCCCATGCAAGAATCCAAATGAGATCTTGACCAACTTGGAAGGACTCTTTGGAAAGAAGGATGAGATGCGAGGTCATATGCTTGAGGTAGAGATGAATACCTTAGACCCTAAAAGTTTTGATAATACACAAGATTTATTTACTAAATTTAAATATTTGATTTTGAGCTTGGGTGAATGTGGTATTGAAAATTCTACACAAGAGAAACAACTTATTCTAACAATCTTGGGCAAGCTAGGACCATAACATGTTGTATATGTCTCCAATTTCCATTCTGACAGATTTCTTTTGGGCGCAAATTGGAAAATGCCTACAATGGCTCAGTTCATTGAGTCTCTCACACAAGAGCAGAAAAAAATCATAAAGATGGGCCTCATGAAATATCCCAAAGCGCATGCAATCACCATGCATGATGGAAATGGGTCATTCAATTAGAAATCGAAGCAGAAACGAAAGGAGCTATTACATCCAGAGTCAAAGAAGGAGGGATATTCCAAACCCTTCAAGGATTCTTCAAGGTCCAAATATTCTTCAAATTCCAAAGGGAAGAAGAAGAAGGAAAAGCAGTGGACATATTGCAATAAACTGAATCATGAATAATCCACTTGCATGAAGAAGCAGATCGATCTTATGACACAGGTACTTCAGAAGAATAAACTTGGAGAATTCATTCCTGAAGGAGCCAAAAAGAAGAAGGAAGAATACCCTGGGCCTAAGAAAGGTAATCATCATGCTCTGGTTGCAATTAATTCCTCATATGATTCATGGATTATAGATTCTGGTGCATCACATCATATGGTAGCTAAAGAAGAAGTTTTTACTTATTTGAGTTCATGCTCTGGACCTTCTATTCTCATGGGGGATGATACTCCAATAATAGTTGTAGGAGAGGGAAGAGTGGAACTTCCTAATGAAATTTTTGAGAATGTTTTACATGTTCCAAATCTTTCTATAAATATGCTCTCAGTTTATCAGATCACTCAAACAGGTAAAAGGGTTGAATTTACATCAAATTCAGTTACTGTACTTGACATGCATGATAGTTCCATTATTGTAGTTGGTGAGGTAGATCACAAATCATGGTTGTATAAGTTCACTAATTTTACTGACTATGACTCCTCTTTGCTACTTACACATTCTAATGATAGTAGTAGACTATGTCATGAGATATTTGGTCATTTAAACTTTAGATACATGAAACAAATTTCCAAGCAAGGAATGGTCAAAGGCTTACTAGACATTCACTTTTCTGAAGGGGTTTGTGAAGGATGCATTCTTGGCAAGAATCCTGAAGAGAATTTTGAAAAGGGGAAGGCAAGGAGAGCCTCCTCTTCGTTGGAGCTTGTTCATAGTGATCTCATTGGTCCATTTCCACATCTGTCCATCAAAAAAGCAAGGTATGTTCTTACATTTATTGATGATTACTCACGCTATACTTGAGTTTATTTTCTCAGACAAAAGTCTGAAGTTTTTGAGAATATCAAAGAATTCAAAGCTCTAGTAGAGACACAAAGTAAGAATAAAATCAAGATCCTAAGTATAGACAATGGGGGCGAGTAGATTAAAAAAGATGTTCAAAATATTTGTTTTGAAGCTGGTATCCAGTTGTAGCACACAGTTCCATACACTCCACAATGGAATGGAGTTGCTGAAAGGAAGAACAAGTCTCTCAAGGATATGACTAGTTTCATGTTGCATGCAAGATAACTTCCCTCCAAGATTTGGGCTGAGGCACTTAACTGTGCTACTTACATATAGAACATACCACCTCACATATATGTTGAGGATAGGACACCTTTTGAGGCTTGTACATGTGACAAACCAGATGTCACAAACTTCCGCATATTTGGATCTAGAGCATGGGCCCATATTCCTTTTAAAAAGAGGAAAGCCTTAGATCCACAGAGCACACCTTGAATATTTGTGGGATATCCAGATGATGTGAAGGGGTACAAATTGATTGATCCCTCTACAGACCGACTCATCATTGAACACACTATTCAGTTTGAGAAAATTCCTTTGCATGCACCTCTAGTGCAACATATAAAGACTCTTGTGCTTCCATCAGTTCCAAACATCAGAGATGATGATTCCACACACTCATATGATACATATTCAGACACAGATTCAAAGTATTTTGTACATACATATGAGAAGGTAGTATAACCAAATGAGGAGACAATGTTGCAAGGGATCCATTGGATTCGAGGAGGACTCGATCTCAGCATGTGGATTCTTCTCATGTACTTTCATCTTCTGAACCAACGATGCCCATGCATTTCTATATGGTTCAATCATATGATCCACATACCTATAATGAGTTTGTTGGAAATACACTATGGGAAGTAGCCATGCAGGAGGTACATGATTCTCTCCTAGAGAATCAAACTTGGGATATGGTTCCACTTTCAGCAGGGAGAAAACTTTTCAAATGAAAATGGGTCTACAGGACGAAGAGAGAAACATATGGTAAGGTGATCAGGTACAGGGCCATAATAGTTTCAAAAGGATTTCAATAGATTCATGGGATATATTATGATGAGACCTATTCTCCTGTAGAAAAGATGGACTCCATTTGCTTGGCTCTAGACATTGCAACAACCAAAGGATGGGAAGTTCACCATATGGATGTGAAGAATGTTTTTCTTCATGGTGACCTTTCAGAGGATATCTACATGGAGCAACCACAGGGATTCATTCATAACTCATCTTTAGTATGCAGACTGAAGAAGTCTCTCTATGGCCTCAAGCAGGCACCTAGAGCATGGTATGCAAAGATGGATTCTTACCTTCTTTCACATGATTTTTTTAGATGTAAATCCGATTCCAATCTTTACATGTTGAGGAATACTAACTCTGTGATGATATTAGTACTCTATGTTGATGATATTTTGATCACTAGTAGCTCTTCCTCAACCATTTATTTGGTCAAATATATTTTGCATGAAAGGTTCTCTATGACGAACATGGGTCCACTACACTTCTTTCTTGGTATTGAGATCAATCAAGATGATTTTGGCATCAAACTTTCTCAGGCTAAGTATGTCAGGGATCTTCTGGATAGATTCCACATGATAGACTGTAACTCTGCACCTACACCCTTCTTATCTCGGATTAGACTTGAGGATGGAGGGGATACACCATTAGTGGATAGCACTTTGTATCGACAGCTGGTGGGGATTCTTCTGTATATCACCCACACCCATCCATATATCTCATATGCAGTAGGCGCAGTTTCAAGATACATGCATTAACCCCATGATCTGCACTAGAAGGCTGCCAAGCGCATCCTCATATATGTTCAGGGCACCATGAGTTATGGGATTCAATATGCATCTGGTTTTGCATTATATATCATAGTATTCACATATTCAAATTGGGATGGTGATAACACATATCGCAAGTCCACGTCTGGGTACACTCTCAGTTTGGGGTCATGCCCAATTTGTTGGTCAAGTAAGAAGCAATCAACCATTGCTTTATCTTCCACAGAGGCCGAGTATAGAGGAGTAGTCAATAGTGTCATTCAAACACTTTGGCTTCATAACTTCCTTACCGATTTTGGTATCCAGTTTCACTATCTAACTATCATATGGTGTGACACTCAGAGTACAATGAGATTTTGCAGAGATCCAGTACAGTGACAACGAACGAAACACATTGAGGTCCACATGCATTTCATCATAGATTTAGTACATGATAGGATCATTGATTTGAATTTATGTCCTTCCTATGAACAAAATTCTGACATATTCACCAAGACATTCATTGAGCATACGTTTCATACTTTGCAGGATCGTCTTGTAGTGAAGAACATAGTTTCCTAGCAATTGCCTTTTCTTCTTTTGATACATTGTTTTTTGAGGGGGGGTTTTGTTCCCATGTGGTTTTCCCTCTTTCCTCACTTTTGATTCAGGGTTCATTAGTTTCATTGTACATGAGTACCTAATATGGCCTAGTAGCTGGGACTCATTTTTTACTCCATAGTGATGTTCAAGGGTGGTGTTGGAGAAATTTCAATTTTCGACACACTAGTTCAATGGCAGTAACACTAGTTAAGTGGGAGTTAACTAACTAGTTCTATTTTATAATTTCTAATATTAGACCATCACTATTATGCATGCATTCCTAATTATAGGATTTCATTGCTTATATGAGTGAAGATCACTCACTCATTGCTTAAATCATAATATGCATTGATTCTCATTCTTCATTGTGTATCTCTCTTCCTTTTCTTGGTAATTTTTGTTTGTGTATGCTTTATCTAGGTCTCCTTTGCAGGTTTCCATGAAACACTGACACGTGGGACCCTTCGAAGTAGTGGAAAATAAGGGTTTCGTGGCTTATAGACTAGCCTTTCCTGATTCTTTGAGGCGTATGCACAATGTTTTTCATGTATATGTTTTGAGACATTATATCGGTGACCCTTCGCATGTTATTGACATGAGTTCCTTGCAGGTGTCGAATGAGGGTGCTCTCATGGCGGATCCAATACCCATTCTAGACCATTTCATTTGACATCTATGACATCGAATAATCGAGTAGGTCAAGTTCCATTAGGACAATTATAGTCCACACTCGGCTAACTGTGAGGACGCATATGAGATGCATCAACAGTTTCCTTACTTGTTTGATAGATTAGACTTATAGATCTATATCAGATACATTTATTTACTTTCTTTTTCATACTGTACAAACTTCAAGATGAAGTTTAAAACAAGAAGGAGTGTATGTAACATCTTGCTCTAATGAGTATACTATTATTGACTTATTCTTTGACGACACTTGCTTGCAAGTGATCCGGGTATGGAACACTATGATTTCATTCAGATTTTGGGTTACATATGATGATGTCGAGGTGTTATGGCTTCTTGATATATATNAGTTGTCTTGAGTGTGCAGGACACATGATAGGTTATGGATTCCAGTGGCCTCAAAGGGCTTCATTGGACTCGATATTGAGTCAGGGAGTGGATTTTATTGTTTGAGTATATCATTATTATGCACATATGATGTATGGTGGATTTTAGTATGAATTATATATATATATTTTGACATTGTTTGTTAGTGGACGTAGGCTTGACAATGCTTGCTAATTTGAATCACATAACAAGTAAAGGGGCCTTGCAAAGAAAATCAAATATTGATGGAGAGGGGTGGCAACATCCTTGTCATAGCCTACTATCACTCCCACCATGACCAGAAATGTAGGTTAACGATTACCTAGTTGGGTGGTGCACGATGCCGCGAGGGCACACTAAGACAATCGCTCATGAAGATTTCTAAGGGGCGTGCAATAAGGTGGGGTCTTGATTCCTTATAATCCCTTAGTCTCTCACAAGTTCGACCAAATGGAGTTTTGACTCCAAGGGGTTGGAAAAACTTCCAAAAAAAAGTCAATGGGAGTGGCACCCTTGGAGCATGAGTTGCATCTTCAAGGGAATGTCGCACAATTGAAACTTGAGTCAATAAACATAGGTGGCCTAGAAAACACTAGAATGATTAGACCTTGATGGATTAAAATAATTAATTAAAAAAATAGAGTATTAATTATTAAATCCAACCATAAATTTTAAATAAAGGGTCTAATTAAATTTTGACATGAGTAAAGATTTGAAGGAAATCAATGGTTAGAAATTAGTAAGTAAGAACCTAAAGAATTGATAAAATACACAAGGGTGCATGAAATTATTAAAAATAAACCCTTGTTTAAAAATAATTACAACTTGAGAGAATGGGTTGTGCATAGAATAGAATTTGAGTCAACCAAATCTAGCCTAACTAAGAAGACTCCTAATCCAACCCTAACTAAAACCTAGTTAGGAGACAACCTTTAATTAAGGGGATTGGGGAAAATAAGAGATAACTAAGAGGAAATTTAGGAACACATGGGGAAATGTGAGGAAAGGTGGCTTTTAAAGAAAAATAAAAGACAAATTTCTTGTGCAACTTGGGGAGAATATGACACCTGTAGTGGATGAATAATCCTTGAATTGAAATTCTAAAAATTAATCAATTATGCCTGAGGGACATACATCCATGAGGACGAATGCTATAAATAAATGGATGTAGAACGAAAGGGCATCGAACCATACAAAGGAAATTTTATGCTGCTGAATTTTTGATTGAATGTGTTTTTACTTATGAGAGTTGGGACTCCAGGCTTGTGTAAAGAGTGGAAACTCTCCCTTGCGAGGCAATCCTAGAAGCTATTGTGTTCTAGTATTTGTGCTTGGCCCCTTTTCAGATCAGAGGGATAAGGGGGAAGGAGAGTACCCCTAGCATTGGATGGGAGGTACCAGTGAAGTCTTTGTGATTAGAAAGAGAAGGAAAGGAAGGAGTGCAAGGCCTGAAAGGACATCTTCAACACACAGGTTTCATTGATTTCTGGTATTTATAAGTTGAATTTATTTATTTTATGAGAGTATAAGTACAATAGATGGATAGAGTCATTGTAGAATCATTGGAAGGTCTAAATGTCAAGTGTTATGTTTGATGGAAAATAAACAATATTTATAGTGTTATATTTTAATTCTTCCCTGTAAATTTCAGACGTTTTCCGAACTGTATATATCGGTTTGATCCTCCTTGTTAGTGAGGAATATGTATTCAAATAGCTTATGGTTAAGTCTTTTTTTTCATCCTTACCTGAATATGTTGAACATAGTTTAAGGGTATTATGTTAGGAAAATTCAAATGTATTTCTCGTTGGTCATTTGTAGTTTAGTTCCAATTTGTATTGTAAGCCCTTGTTGAATTTCATTTAAAATCCAAATCAATTCTATAGATGGGTTTCGTTGTCGAGAGCCGTACGAGACCATAACTTGTAGCATAACTTATTGTTAAGTTTACTATATTTATTTTCTGTCAAATGGTGTATCCTCAATGGTGGTTTACCTGAATTTTTGTGTTCCTATGATGTAAATCTTGGGTTAACCCTAGTTGTTAGTACTGATGAACCCATGTGCCATAGTATCTTAAATTTCAACTTCAGGATCTCGAGCTTTCTGGGATAAGGTCTCCAAATTTATAACCTTTACTTACTTCTTTCTTAGGAATTAGCCCTTTTTCCTAACCAAGTTATGCATGTGACCAAGATCCTGAACCTAGTGCTAGTCAAGAAGGGCACTATTCATGAATTATAAACTCCGTCGCTCCAGAGGTTCTTCAAACTCAACACTCCCTTCTCCCAAAGTGTTAATCGATCAAAGTCGGTCATAAGACGAGTTGACCAACAGTTGTAAGTTACCCAACCCCACCGCCCTCCTTTCGTTGACTTGTAACAGTTGATCTGACGGTTGACAGAGTTCTCTTAACACAATATTCTATGGTGGAGATCCACTATGAAACTATGGACTTTGGGGTTTCCTCGATTCCATAACCTTATAATATTCACTCAGACCACTGAACTGCTGAAGAGATCGTAGATCTAGTGACTTACACTCCTCTTAAAAATCAACGATTTTTGTTTACTCCGGAGTTTGAAAAACTCCAGGAGTTCTTCACCTTTTGCAACAACCACTCCTTTCCTCTGGAGTGTCGAACTGTCAAAACCTCCGAAGGAATAAGACTTGAAGATATACTACCCTTGTTTGTTCTCTAGATATATGGATCTCCCTTGCCCCGAAAGTTTGGAACTTAAGGGCCTTCGTATCCATTTACTTTACCTCTTAACTTAGCAGAGAGGCGAATCCAACTAACTCGGAGATCAATGGTCCCTATACCTTGCTCCTATCTACGACTAGAAAAGATTTCGAAGATCTGACTCTATGACGTGGTTGTTGATGTCATTGATGATGTGGTTGCCATGTGTCACCTTGATTCATAACTTTTGTACCTGAAGTGCCAACTAAACCTTGACACTTCTCACTAACTAATTGTGCCACATGTACTTGCTGATGTGATCTTGCTGACGTGGACTATGATGACGTGGGATCTCATTGTGTTTCCACATGTCTTACTTCATGACTTTGGGGCTTCCGACTTCAGGTATTTTTACATGTTCTGGACTTCTTTCTTTCGGAGTGGTCGGCGCTGAAGTGGTCAACAATGGAAGTGCTTATGCTTTTCTTCCACTTGGATTTCATCCAAGGACTGTGATCGGTCTTGGATCAATGGTCCATATTAATTTCAGTGTTTTTGACTCCGGGTTTTTCATTTTTTACACTTCCCTTTTCTCCTGGAGTGAGATTCCCCAGATCTTAACCCTCGAGCATCTTGAATTTATCTAACTGTCCGCCTTTAACCCAAAAATATTAATAGATCCAATGGCTAGAAAAAAGTGACTGATATATGGTGTAGATCACTTCGGAGCTTCGGGACTTCGGGGTTCTTCCCTCCTTGTCAACTAACTCGAAGGTCCTTTGTCCTCCCTTTGTATGACCGAGAGCTATGACCTCGACCCATATACTTGAGTGCTAATCGACGGGTTAATTTGATGGTTGTAATTTCATCGATCTTGAAGATCGATGGCTAGGGAGGATTGTGGAGCCTGAACTAGCATGATTTTAAAACCCTCTCCCAATTTCTGCAATCAAAACTTCTCATTGATAGTGTGATCGATGCCAACCATCGATCTATTTGTAGGTGACGATCGATGACCCGTATGGATTGTGGAAAATGGTACGATAGTTAACTTGACCCTCCGATCCCACAATGGTTCCCCGTTGTTGATCTACCTTGCTGAGATTCGATGGTCGAGACTTATTCAGATGTTGGTCCGATGACCCTCCTCTACAACTCCCATATCTGATGGCTACTGTAGCTTCCTTATGGTTCAATGGTATTGACTCCTCCTTGAACCCTTCACCCCTGTCTCTCTTGAGATTTTCCTTGATTTAAACTCTAGCACTCTTAGCACATCCCTGCTGAGCTTTAGATGTTAATTGTTGAGTGTGTATTTGCACTTCCCCTGTGTATGTTCCAACTGTCTCTCATGAGCTTGTACTTCTGAATGTTTTGACCTCTGCGCGACCTGAGAGGGTCTTTATGCACTTTGGGTGCTGTATCTTTTGAACCTTGGGCCCTCAAGGAGCCATCTACGCACTCCTGGAATGGACTTTGGAGGTTTTGCACTATGTTTCTGGAAGAGAAGCTTCAATATTCTTGCAGAACTTAAACTCCTTCTTAGAACATACTCTCTCCCAGTTATAGGTTATTTCTTCACTGTTTCTAAGTGATTTAAAAATGTTATGAATGGTAGATTTTCGATTAAAAGGATTCTGTTTACTGTTTAAGGTTATTGTCTTGATGTTTCTGGAATTTATTCCTATCCTTAAATGAGTAAGGTGATAAATTATTGAATTAGTATGCAAATATGTTATGATGAGGTGACCATGTTACCATATCTTCTCTATTTGCAAAAAGGTAGTTTTTTTTTTTTTTTTTAAATAAAAAGGTGGTACCTGTTATATTACCAAAAAGTAGAGTACAATGTTCCTTGTTTCAGCCAGCTGTCCTGCCTGAGCAGGAAACCAGGACAGTTGGGCTGGTCCATAACGAAACATTGGGGTGCCCTGCCCGAGGGAAACTAGGGCTAATAGTCTAGAGAGTTTTAAAACATATATCATAGCTAAGTAGAAAAGGAAACTAAACTTTCTAATTGAACTGGACATCTGAGATTAGTCTAACCAGGTGTATCGTTCTTCCTCTGGCGCCAGCCTGCCGGGAGCGAGTACAGCCTTGCACACGTCGGGCACTGACGTTTGGGAGAGCCTTTGGAGTAAGCTGCTAAGATCATGTCCAGTCGCTGGTCCATCCGGGCGAGGCGGAAAGCGTGGTCTTCCATCAGGTGCCTGAGCTCAAAGATGAGTGGGAGGTACCGAGGATCGGAGGCTGGAGGTTGGTTCGCTTCGTCATTAGTGGTGGGTTGTCCTGTATCAGAGTCCCCCTGTGCGCGAGTAGCTAGCCCCGCAGTCATCGCTGTACCTGGAGTGTCGACAGGTGGGGCCTCCTCTTCCACTATGCAAGGTGGGAAGAGGTCCTCCTCGGTAACTTTGTTGAGGTCCCACTGGACTTTATCGTGCAGGTGCATTGTCGCTTCCGTGCTGACGAGCGAGGGGAGGTGGAGTTGCGCTTCCTTCCAGCTGATCTCTTCGACAGTCGTCATCGGTTGCTTCCCTGTTTTGTGTCAACGTCTACGTCGGGTGGCAGCCATTACCAGAGCTCTTTCGAACTGTTGGATGCGTTTGCGCCTTGACTCGGCCCGGTACCATGCTGCGCCTTTGCGGGATTTCCCCCGGAGTCTGGGCATGGTTCGAACTGCTACCTTCTCACCTATGCCACTGCCTATGTGCAACGGAGGTCAGAAATTGAAATTGAGCCGAATGAGAATTACAGGGGTCCAATTCCTTTTACCTCTATTTAACCTCGTGATTTCAAACCACTAGATCGTGCCTGTCAAGTCCATTAAGACCGGGTTGTTACTGCTCTGGCTCCAGGTGCAGATCCCTCGCGCGAGAGGGCTCGTCGACGGGAGGCTCCTGGTGTAGTCCATGTGCGTTTTAATGGTCGAGGGACGGTTCGCCGGTCGATGCCATTAATGGGCGTCCCTGCGATCGTCCAGGTGGATGCAGGTCGACGCGTGTCACCCCATCCGGGGTATTTGCAAAAAGGTAGTTAAGAACCCTGTTTGTATATTAATTTTTTTTGGAATGAAATGAGATTATGGGAATTAGACACTTCCTTGTTCCTCAGAACAATGACCAGTGTTAAGACCTTAAATGGTCAAGATCAATTAAATGAATCCTATACTTGAGCGTTGATTATGTGTCTTGCAAGTCCTAACCTTGCAGGATAGGTTGGGTGGGTAGTTGTAATTTATTTTACATGAAGTGATAGATTCCTTCATGCTTTAAGCAATATCTAAATCTAGTTTTGCAAATGGATTGAAAGAAATAGAATATGTATTACTGATGTATGTTTCTCTTGTTCAAATGATGTTTATTAATTTTTCAAAAAAAAGATTCATATTGTTTTCTCAAACACTTACATATCTCAAATACTTACATGACGTAACAGAGGGGTTGTTACACAAAAAAGCATTGAAGAATGTAATTGATTTTAGAAAACTTGTGAAAATTATGGGGACTTGACATAACCATCGACTGAGACCGAAGTGCCTCATTCTTCTAACAATCCTCCATTTGTTCATAAATTTATTCTCATGGAGGATATGGAAAAAACACATCATGCTTACATCCTGTACTTTCAATAAGAAACAAAATAAACATTAATTTTCCTTTACTCGGAATTTTTTTTAGATATGAATCCTCAAGGCAATCTGTGATTCCATCATAAAACATGGAAGAAAAATTATAACTTTGATGAACTAGTTCTGCCAATGGTAAACATATCATATGAGGATTCAATATATAAAATGGTTTGTCAATTCAAGCATTCCCTTTGAAAAATGAATTGGTTTAAACTGTAAAGTATAATCCCGAAAATTTGAACTAACCAATGAATAAATATGGAGTATAGAATCTGTGATCTTCACAAAAATAATATCATAAATCAATTGAATAGCATTGTCTTGTGACATATCTTTCTCCCATGTAAATGAAGAAAGTGAAAGATCTTTAGATCCACCTTTGTTAATGTTATGTTCAAAATTTATTTCACCAAAACTTAATATATTGAAAGGATCAGATTGTGATGGAAATGTGTAGAATAAAATAGATAAAGTATCATGCACATCAGAATCTATGAAAATATCAAGATACATAGAGTAAAATGAATTTGAGATAAGAAACTAAAAATACGTTGTTGAGCTATGCTAATTAACAATGATATTTTCAAGAGATTCTTCTTCACTTTCTTTAATACTTTCTCTTTGTTTTTGTAGTACACTCTCAAACATTTTGTGATCATCGATATTTTCAAAGATACTTTCATGGAAAACATTTAGTCTTTCCTGTGAATAATGTATGATTTGTGAATGGAGCTTTAAGGTTTCTTCTTCAAGTTGCAGATCTATATATCTCACCTATTTTATTAGAATGTTAGAACACTCAAGTGTTGGACAACT
>SNQJ01S0000211.1:277592-331758 GCA_010110895.2 Picea sitchensis | reverse complement strand
AAAAACCTCTTGTTCTTGATATGATAAGTAATCTTTATTTTATGTACATTATCATTCTTGGGAGCTCCAACTCCTCTTGAGGATACAACCTTTGTTTTACAGTCTGCAACTTGCTGAGAGAACCAAATCTCTAGTTTCTCTATCACCCACTAGAAGGAAGAACCAACACCATGGTTTCTCTAGCATCCACTAGAAGGAAGCACCAACTCCCCAGTTTCTCTATCACCCACTAGAAGTAAGCACCAACTCCCTGGTTTCTCTAGCACCCACTAGAAGGAGGCACCAACTCCCTGAGTGTTCCAACATCAAATGGATGGAAGCACCAACTTCAAGTTACACAGGCACCAACCTGTATAACAAAGAACAATAGTTCTCCCTTGCACCACCCTGCCACACTAGTTTTCGGGCTGCAACCAGATGGAAGCTACAACTCCCTATGTTCAAGAACCCAATTGAAAATCTGAGGACACCAATCCTCCCTAGCACCTCCCTACCACCCTGAGATATAAATCTTTTCTTTTCATAAATTTATCACAGTGATACAATATTTATCAATGTGTTACTAGTCTCATCATTGTTCTGCTATACTTCTCTGCTCTGCCTGCATCAGTGTCTTCCAGCATGCATCTCTTGTGCTTTCTGTTCTTATGCCTTTTATTCTCTATGCGCCATGGAGTACGATTGTTGATCTCATGATCTTGATGGTTCTCTTGAATGGACAGTTCAGATCTGTGCTCTCAAGTCTGCGGACCAGGTCTCACCTTCCTACATCAATGACTGAGATTTACTTCATGATCCAGGCTCTGGAAGTTTCAAATCTCAAACCCTGTTGCTTTTGAATGGATATCTTCTGGAATGGAAGATATGCTAACATATCTCCTCTTCTATCGACGGCTCTGCCTTATTTCCTTTTTCCACGCGTGATCCTTACTCTCAACGATCAAGTGACATGTGGCCCTCCAAACCAACGAATGAGATCAATTTCACCTCTCAGGCTTCGGGAGCTTCGATTCTCGAACTTCACTTGCTCCTGGAGCATTTCACTGGGAGTCCATGATCCAACGATGCATGTCCCTTTTGGATCAACAGTCACAATTCTTTCATGTCTTTGGACTTTGGAGATTTCAACTTATGCTATCCTTCCACTGGAGTAGATCAAAGAATGAGAATGCTCCTGAAGTGATCTTTCAGATCAGACGTCTCATGTCCACTTTAGGACTTCTACATTCAGGACTTCAGAGCTTTTGTCATTTTCTCGTGGTAAAGATCCCGAATTAAAACTCCCGGAGTGACATAAATATTACGTCACTCGATGATGTGTCACGAGTCGAGAAGCTGCCACGTGTCACTTAGATTCGTGATTTGCACGTACCTGAAATGTTGATTTCAACTTGACACTTGTCTTTCTCCGACTGTGCCACGTGTCCTTGATGACGTAGACTACTGACATTATCTGTTGATGTGGTCTTCTGACGTGATCTGCTGATGAACAACACTGATCCAACGGTCCTCATATGTCCTTCAAATCTTATGGTCTTGATTCATTTCAGATTTTCAGGTTTTTCCAATCTCAAACTTTTCGGAGCGTAACCTCCTCGTATATTTAAACCTGAACTAAATGTTGTTTGTCGATCAGGATGTTATATCGATGTATTGATCTGTCAGCGTTGCAGCTCTGCTAGCTTATCATGTCCTTCCACTTGAAAGTGATCCAACGTCTGACGGGAATTTGCATAATCGAATTCTCAAACGTTTTCCATGCTTATCCTGTCCTTCCACTCAAACTGATCTGACGGATCAGATTATTCCTCGATCCAACGGTCTAGATATCCTCTTCGTGAAATTGGACTTCGTTCTTCATTGTTCCATATCAACAGTCCACGCTCTCCCTTTGATCGACGGTTGTGATCAAATCACGACCTCACGTGTAAAGTGTTTGAACGTCAACCAAACCTGACTCTTCCAACTCCCGATATCTGAAATACTCTAGATAAACGACCCACGATCCTCGGTGATCCAACGGTCCAGATCTTTTCGTGACTTCACATTTCGAGAAGTTGGAGGACTACTCACCTCCCTTCTTCCGATTTTCGATTTTTTGAAACCTGTTCGAGATCAACAGCCCACATCATTCCTCAATCCAATGACTGTGATCAATATCACAGACTCAAACTTCATGAATTATCGCTTCTCCTATATGTGATTTGATCTAGAGTTGAGGATCGTGTGCCACCTGTCAGTCTTGACGATGGACGGTCCCTTCTTACTTCAAGACTTCAGGAATTTGACCAGTCCACTCTCCTACGCTCATCCAAAGGATTAACCTTCGTGCATTTATTTCTGTATCCAACGACTGTTGATCCTCGGTGCTCAGATCCAACGGATCAGATCTGTACTTCTCCTTTGTGCTTCCTCTAGTCATTGGGCACTGATATAATGGTCATCATGTATTCGGGATTGGTGATCCAATGACCATTGTTTTTCTTCCTCCCGAGATTTATGATCTCTTCGACTTAGAATATTTTCTAAGTGTTCAAAGGTCTCAACCTTTGATCCTCCTGCGAGTCCTTCTCTTGGACCTTGGTTGAACTTCTGGAAAGCGCAAAGCACTATCTCTTCTAAGCTTTGATCTCTGCATACTGTTCACTCCTCCTCCTGATCTTACGCGTCTTTCCGATATTTGTTCTCTACATACTGTTTGTTCCTCCTCTTAAGCTTACACTTTTTTTTGAGCTTTGATCTCTGCATACTCACTCTATTCCTCTTGAAATTTGATTTTCATACTGTTCGCTTCTTCTCCTGAACTTATGCTTTCCTTTTTTTCTAGAATTGTTGCTTTTTTTTCCTGTAAACATACCATCATCGTTGTTGTTCTTGCCATCAATGAAAAGAACACTCTGCCTATAAACATGCCAACATCAAGATCATTTCCATTACATGTGTGTTCTTCAATAATTGAATTGAAGGAATGATTAGAGAAAGAGTTAGAAGAATATGGACATACACCTTGACCTACAATCAAGTCTCCTTCCATGATAGTCAAGGATTGAAGGTGCAATGGTTTAGAGGAAAAACTCGTTTGATTGTCAATAAAATCATCCTCAATAGATTCTATCACCTCCGCTTGTTCATGATTTTCTAATGGATCCATCTCATTCTGCAAACAAGATTCATTTTGCAAATTGATGTTATGATCTATATTTAATTTATCATCTACAATTAAATCTTGCTGAATGAAAGGGGTGCTAGCATCTGAAATAAGACCTGATAAAAAAGATAAATCATCAAGACGAAACTTACAAAGAACATGATTGATCTTTTTTGAAAAATTCTCTGGAGATGAGTCATCCTTGATTAGTAGAGCTTGAAATTATTCACACAGTTTGTTGTAATCATAAATTTCAAAGGCATATAGAAATTCCTCTACAAAATGAAACCAATAAAAAACATGATAAGCTAGAAAAGACTCAAACATATGTTTAATCCGACCTCTAAAAGTTAAGGCAAACACTCTACATAAAAAAATTAAATCAGTGATATCATGTTTGATGCACTTACACCAAAAATTACTAATATGATCCTTTGCATATATATTCCCTTCACCACCGAATTGGATTTTTGACAAGAGGGAAATTGTCTTACTAGGAATATTAGGTAATGGAAAATTGAAAGAATGTTCTCATATAGTGATTTGGGTAGGAGCCATGAGAAATTAAAAAAATAAATAAATAAAGACTCTGTAAGGCAAGCTTGTTAGTTTGGCCCTCCTTATAACACCATTTGTTGATGGGCGATATGTAATCAGTTGTCAACTAAAAGGGAATAGTCAGGTCTGAGGTTGTCTAATTGTAACCTAAGCCATTTAAGGTAACTATCCCTGATGGGTTTAACGACTCTGTTAGCCGATGAGGGAATATTTATCCTAGAAAAATAACAGAAGGGTTTCTAACTACTAACTACTTACTAACGAGTTTCTATTATTTATAATATTAACTAGGTTAGACTAATAACAAAATATACAAAATATACAAGTACACGATTTCAAAGAAAGTCTTGTGAAATAAAAAGGTTTTCGAGAACTAAATCCCTGGAAAATGAAAAGATAATAAAATCTAAGTCTAATGCATAAATTTCACTTAAATATCCTACTTACAACAAATGTATTCAAACCAAACTAAACCTAGTAGTCAAAATAAATAAATATGAATGTAACCAATGACAAATTTGGTTCAAGTGGACAAAGCACTTGTACTAAATCATTTGAATAAAAAAAAAATACATTCAACAAAACACACTTAAAATGAAAGAAAAAAAATTGCTTACCTATCTCAGCGAGGAGAAAAAGTAAATTCACTGGTTAAATCCTTCTCTTCAGATGCTCATTAAATTGTTCACTTGTAAAGAAAAATCTTCAACATGAAACTATTTAATTCAAGTGATTCGATAATTCTATTGAAAACAACTTCAACAGAACAAAGGGGTTTTGATACCGATATAGAAAGGACAACCATCAAATCCAATCCTTTATGAAAATATAGTGATACACCATTTCAATCAGCAAAAGATATTTTGTTGACAAAATTGATTAAACATATGCAAATTATTCAAGGAAAAACAAATATATTTTTACACATGCATTTATGTAACAATTCTCACAAAGGATTGTCACAAGTAGAATAACGAATATTGAATTTATATATTAATTAATTGGATAGGAGATGGATGAAAATAATAGCAGAACATTGTATTAATAAAAGTGGTCAAAAGCCAAAATTTAGATAATACAAAGTTCTGCTAGAAATACTATGAACATATCATTTAACAAAGGATAATATATATTAAAGAAAAACAAAGTCACTCATAGAAACAAAGTCTGAGGTAATCCAATGTTCATTGTCTTCCTTTTACAATCTCCAAAACATTCGTTACCCTGTCATTCCACCCATCCTCTTGGCTCACTGGTTGAGTTATTTTTTATATTATCACAGAGCTATGAATCTCCCCAAAAAGATCCAACAACCCCCCATCTAAAAAAATGCAGTCTCTAAAATAAGAAAAAAGTTATACAGTCTCCAGGTCAAATTATGGCGAAATCCAAAAAATCTTCTCTCAAAGATCCGCACGTATCTCCTGGATCATTCAAAATTTCAAGAATTTCCTCAAAATTCAACTAAATCATCCCATTATACATGTGGTTTTTCAACGGTTTCTTCAGATTCCTCCTCATTTTCCCGCAAATCAAATGCTAAATCAACTTCATGTGACTTGACGAAAATGCTCGAACTTGTTATTTTTGGTCTTTCCACCAACAGTTTTCTCAAAAACTAGGATCTGAATCTACCAATGTGGCTACTTTTTGCCATATCATAATTGTTTAAGAGTAAATGATACAGATAACTGATTTGATGTACGCTAATAATTCTAAGAAACCAAACCATGTCAACAATAATCTATTGTCGTTAAGACCAATGCCAATTTCCGGAAGTGAAGGGCTACCTGTTTCAAAACAAACAAATCCACAATTAATAACTTGTATTATTATTAAATTAAGGTGGCTACGGAATCTAAGATTCTTTAGCTTCCTTATTATTATTAGCGAACATTGAAACCATTATTTGACAAATCTAGAATAATGGGTATATAATAAGGTCGTTTGGTTGTGGTTTATTTTCCGACCCATAATTTTTCTTCCCAAACATATTAACCAACACAACAACAATTTCCATATAAACTCTTTTGTTGAAGTGCATGAAAAATATGAGCAAGAAACAATAAACACACATATTCAGCCATGGGGCAATCATAGGAGCTTGTATCTACCACCCAATATAAACCAATCCACTCAAATCAAAGAAAACAATCAAAGTACCAACTTGATTTTAGGATGGGTTCTAGATTAAAAATGTAGAAGGGGTTGTTGTTGGTCAACAAATGGCGACTTACTGGGCGAAAGAATTATCTTTGGTTTTGTAATATGAAACCAATGAAATATCAGGGAATAATATAAAGATGTTTCATAAACGAAAAATACTATATCACCAATAAATTACTTAATCTATGATTCTTGTGAAAATAACAAATGTTGTTTTTGTAAATCTAGATTCTCTTTATCATAATTTAGAAGTTGAATGAAATAATCCCATTTTATATTTTATTACAATCAAAACAAATAAAATTTACCAATAATTAGTTTTGGGAGAGACAAAATAATTAGAGAAAGAGTCATTTATAAAGAAGGAACTCCAATACCATAGGCATGGCCACTGCTGCAAGCAGGCGTTCATAGCCTCAACATGGTTTCCTTTTAACCCACTTCAAATTCTTTTGTCCCTACTACAGGGGTTTTATGTAACTTGCAGATCCATTAGTTTTATTTTCTTTATTAAATATCAACTGAATACCATTGTCATGGCCTGGTAACTAGTTAGTGACAGTTCCATTCATTGAATCCTCCATAGCGAACAAGTTGGCTCGTGATGAGACCCCTTGTCTTACAACTTTTATAGCTGAAATCCATTACCCTGGTTTGGTGGCTAGTAGTGGTAATGTCACTACAAAAATATCCTATGATCATGGTAGGCTGAGTCATAATGAGACCTCCTATCCCTTAGTCAACTCATAGTTTTGGATCAAGCTTATTTTAAATTAATCTCAAAGAGATTACCTACAGGTGGGGAAGCAGATCTGAAGAATTCTTAAAAGTAGTGGGATGGAGTAAGAAGTTTTGAAATTAACCAATGCTTAGCTGATGTACTAAATTTTCCCAAAATCGATTATTTTAAAAGTAGATCGTTTGATGCTTGTTGAATGGGTTGAAGATGAGCTTCCTAAGTAATGATAAAGAATTCCATAGAAATTATCAGCACGATGTGTAATTTATTTTAGCATCAGAGAAGAGAATTTCTAGGATGTTTATATGTGATTCATAAAAAAAACATCATGTTTAAGATTTCCCTTTAAAAATAAGATTTCAAAATTAAAATTCCATTAACTTCTGTTAAGCCCAGTGTGGAATCCGCACACAAAAAACAAGCCAAAACTGATTTTTCTACACAGAAAACCAAAAACTCAAAATCCATTCAGATATAAACAAAACAAAGAAAACTTCAAGAAAATATAAGAACTAATTTGATAAAAAAATAATTAGAACAAAACCAAGCTTTGAAAAAAACTAGCATCTGAGTGAGGATGAAAATAAAAAAAATGAACAAAAAGAAGTGAATCGTTTAGTGTTTTGTGTATATGCATGTTTCCTTCTTTAAGATAGATGAGATGTTAATTTAATCCATCTTATTATTAAAAAGAAAAAAAAAATTCAAAAAAAATTAAAAGAATCTAAAAAAAAATCCTTAATTAAGACAGGTGCAATTAGGTGCAGTGGTAAGCCATTGCCATGAAATCTTACATCAAGGTAAAATTAATTTAAAGTTAAAATACCTTATCTCTTTACTCTTTCTTTAAAATATTCATGTTTTATAATGTTTGAAAACATTTCGTCATAATAATGTGTTTTGGAAAGGAAATGTTTAAGGAAAAACAATAGCGAAAAACAAAGAGAAAGAGAATTTAAAGTGGACTTCCCTGACAGTATTTAGATGATAGCCCGCCTTGTGCATTTGATATCCATGTGTTTCCATAAATGAATTATTCAAAAGAAAGAGTGAAAAAGAAAACAAAAGTATACTACTCTAAACCTACTCTAAACTACTACACATATCAAAATGCTAAGTGAAGTCATGCTTCCAATGCAACCACAAAAGCGTCTTCAATCCTGCAAGACACATAAAATCGAAGATCAGAATAAAAGGTTGAAGTACTTGCATATACAAATGAAACGTATCATACTTACCTTTTTTCTTTCAATTCATAAATAAAGTAAGTATATCCTTACCATTCATTCAAATATTTCCGAGATATGAATCCTCCAACCAATCTGCAATTCTGTTGTAATATGGATCACAATGTAACATCTTGCTCTATTGAGCATACTATTATTGACTTCTTCTTTGAGGACACTTTCTTGCAAGTGATCTAGGTATGGAACAATGTGATTTCATTCAGATTTTAGGTTATATATGATGATGTTGAGATGTTGTAGCTTCTTCATTTATTGATGTATATATACATATGTGTTGACATGTTCTTTTGACAAGTCGTCTTGAGTGTGCAAGACACATGAAAGGTTATGGATGCTGGTGGCATCAAAGGGTTTCCTTGGACTCTGGATTGAGTCAGGGAGTGGATTGTATTGTTTGAGTATATCATTATTATGCACATATGATGTATGATGGATTTTAGTATGATTTTTATATATTTATTTTGACACTATTTTTCAGTGGATGCAGTCTTGACGATGCTTGCTAATCCGACTCACATAAGGAGTAAAGGGGCCTTACAAAAAAATATATATATATTGAGGGAGAGGGGTGGCAACATGCCTGTCACAACCTACTAGAACTCCCACCGTGGCCAGAAATGTAGGTTAACGATTACCTAGTTGGCTGGTCCATGATGTCGTGAGGGAAGACTGAGACAATTGCTCATGGGGATTTCTAAGGGGAACAAAATAAGGTGGGGTCCTTATTCCTTATAATCCCTTAGTCTATCACAAGGTCGACCGAATGAATTTTTTACTCCAAGGGGTTGGAAACAATTCCAAAAACACATCAACGCGAGTGGTACCCTTGGAGCACGAGTTGCATCTTGAAGGGAACTTTGCACAATTGAAACATGAGTCAATAAACATAGGTGTCCTAGAAAACATTGGAATGATTTGACCTTAATGGATTAAAATAATTAATTAAAAAAAATAGATTATTAATTATTAAATCCAACCATAAATTTTAAATAAAGGGGCTAATTAAATTGTGACATGAGTAAAGATTTGAAGGAAATCATTGGTTAGGAATTAGTAAGTAAGAACCTAAAGAATTGATAAAATACACAAGGGTGCATGGAATTATTAAAATGAAACCCTTGTTTAAAAAAATTACAACTTGAGAGAATGGGTTGTGCATAGAATAAAATTTGAGTCAACCAACCCTAGCTAACTAAGAAGACTCATAATCCAACCCTAACTAAAACCTAGTTATGAGACAACCTTTAATTAAGGGGATTGGGGAAAATAAGAGATAACTAAGAGGAAATTTATGAACACATGGGGAAATGTGAGGAAAGGTGGATTTTAAAGAAAAATAAAAGAGAAATTTATTGTGCAACTTGGGAAGAATGTGACACCTGTAGTGGATGAATAATCCTTGAACTAAAATTCTAAAAATTAATGAAATATGCATGAGGGAAAAATATCTATGAATAAGAATACTATAAATAAATGGACACAGAAGGGAAAGGAATTGGACCATGGGAAGGAACTGTTATGCTGTCGGATTTTTGATTGACTGTGTTTTTACTTTGAGAGTTGGGACTCCAGGCTTGTGGAAAGAGGGGAATCTCTCCCTTGCGAGGAAATCTTGGAAGCTATTGTGTTCTGGTATTTGTGCTTGGCCCCTTTGTGGCTCGGGGGCTAAGGGGGAATAATAGTACCCCTAGCGTTGGCTTCGAGGTACCAGTGAAGTCTCTATGATTAGCAAGTGAAGGAAAGGAAGGAGCGCAATGTCTAGAAGGACATCTTTAACACACATTTTTAATTGATTTATGATATTTATAAGCTTTATTTATTTATTTTATGAGAGTATCAGTACAGTATATGGATAGAGTCACTATAGAATTATTGGAAGTTATGAATGTCAAGTGTTACGTTTGCTAGAAAATAAATAATAGATGCAATGTTATATTTTAATTCTTTCCTATAAATTTCAGATGTTTTCCGAACTCTGTATATCGGTTTGATCCTCCTTGTTAGTGAGAAATATGTGTTCATATAGCTTATGGTTAAGTCTGGTTTTTCATCCTTACTTGAATATGTTGAACAAAGTTTAATGGGATTATGTTAGGATATGTCAAATGTATTTCTCGCTGGTCATTTGTAGTTTGGTTCCAATTTTTGTCGTAATCCCTTGTTGAATTTCATTTAAAATCCAAATCAACTCTATAGATGGGTTTCACTGCTGAGAGGTGTACGAGACCCGAACTTGTATCATAACTTGCTGTTAATTTTACTACATTTCTTTTCTATCAAATGGTGGATCCTCCATGGTGTTTTACCCGAATTTTTGTGTTCCTCTTATGTAAATCTTGGGTTAACCCTAGTTGATAGTAGTGATGAACCCCTGTGCCATAGTATCTTAAATTTAAACTTTGGGATCTCGAGGAGAGTGGGCGAAGGTATCCGGAATTATAACCTTTAATTACTTCTTTCTTTGGTGTTATCCCTTTTTCCTAAACCAATTTGTGCATGTGACTAGGAGCCATAACCTAGTGCTAGTAAAAAAGGGCACTATTCGGGACTCCAGAACTTCGATGCTCCAGAGGTTCTTCAAAATTAACACTCCCTTCTCTGGAAGTGTTAACCGACAGAAGTCGGTCATAAGACGAGTTCACCGACAGTTGTAAGTTACCCAACCCTATGACCCTCCTTTCGTTTACTTGCAACAATTTATATAACGGATGGTAGAGTTCTCTTAACGCGAGATTCTATGGTGGAGATCCACTATGGAACTCCAGACTTTGGGTTTTCCCACTTCGACAACCTTAGAATGTTCACACTGACCACCGAACCGCCAAATATATCATAGATCTAACGAGTTACACTCCTCTTAAAAATCAATGTTTTTCATTTACTCTGGAGTTTGAAACTATAAGAGTTCATCACTTTTTGCAACAAGCATTCCTTTCCTCCAGAGTGTCGAACTGTTGAAACTTCCGAAGGACTAAGACTTGAAGATCTACGAACCTTTTTTGTTCGCTATATCTACGGATCTTCCTTACCCCGGAAGTTCAAAAAATTGGGGCCTTCATATCCCTTTACTTTACCTCTTAACTTAGCGCAGAGTCGAATCCAACTAACTCAAAGATAAATGGTCCCTATATCTTGCTCCGATCTATAGCTAGGAATGATTTCGAAGATATGACTCTTCATAGAATCATGTTTACATTGGATTCAAATATCCTAGAGTGACATACTCTCATAGTGACATGGATTTTGGTGTCACTGTTGATACGACACTGGCTGAGTGGTTTCCATGTGTCACCTTGATTCATAACTTTTTTACCTAAAGTGCCAACTAGACCTTCACACTTGTCACTAAATTATTGCGCCACATGTCCTTGCTGATGTGATCTTGCTGATTTGGACTATGATGACATGGGATCTCATTGTGTTTCCACTTGTCTTACTCTGTGACTCCATGGCTTCAAACTTTGGGTGTTTTTACATGTTTTAGACTTCTTTTCGCCAAACTGGTCAGTGCCGAAGTGGTCAGCAATGGAAGTTCTTACGCTTTCCTTCCACTCAGATTTCATCCAATGACTGTGATTGGTCCTAGATCAATGTTCCAGATTCATTTTGGGGTTCAGGACTCTGGTTTGTTCATTGTTTCCACTTCCCTTTTCTCCTATAGTGAGATTCCCTGGAGCTTAACCCTCGATCATCTTGACTTTATCTAACTATCTGCCTTTAACCCGAAAATCTTAACAAATCAAATGGCTAGAAAACATTCACTGATATATGATGTAGATCACTTTGGAGCTTCAAGACCTCAAGGTTCTTCCCTCCTTGTCAACTAGCCCGAAGGGCCTCTATCCTCTCTTTGTATGACCGAGAGATATGACCTCGGACCATCTCCTTGAGTGTTAATCGACGGGTTAATTCGATGGTTGTGATTTCATTGATCTTGAAGATCGATGGCTTGGGAGGATTATAGAGCCTCGACTAGCACAATGTTTAAACCCTGTCCTAATTTCCGCAATCGAAATTGCTCGTTGATAGTTTGACCAATTCCAACCATTTATCTATTTGTAGGGGATGATCAATGACTCGTATGGATTGTGGAACCCAAACTAGCACCATAGTTAACTTGACCCTCCAATCCCACAATAGATCCCCATCGTTGATCTACCTTGTTGAGATCCGACGAATGAGAATTAATCAAATGTTGATCCGACAACCCTCCTCTGCAAATCCCAGATCTGACGGCTACTGTATCTTCCTCCTTGAACCCCGCACCCCTATCTCTCTTGAGATTTTCCTTGATTTAAACTCCAACACTCTTAGCACATTCCTCCGGATATTTATATTCTAATTGTTAAGTGTGTACTTGTGCCTCCCCTGTGTATGTTCGCATTGTCTCTCTTGAGCTTGTACTTCCAAAAATTTTGACCTCTTCTCGACTTGAGAGGGTCTCTGTGCACTTTGGGTGTTGTATATTTTGAACCTTGGGCCTTCAAGGAGCCATCTATGCACTCCTGGAATTGACTCTGGAGGTGTTGCACTCTCTTGCTAGAAGAGAAGCTTCTGACTTCTTAAGGAACTTAAACTGCTTCTTAGAACAAACTCTCTCCCAGTTAAAGGTTATTTCTTCACTGTTTCTAAGTGATTTAAAACTATAATGAATGGTATATTGTTGATTAAAAGGATTATTTTTACTAGTTAAGGTTATTTTCTTGATGTTTCTAGAATTTCTTCGTATCCATAAATGAGTAAGGTGATAAATTATTGAATTAGTATGCAAAGATGTTATGATGAGGTGACCTTGTTACCAAATATTCTCTGTTTGTAGAAAGGTATTTAAGAACCAACCCTGTTTGTATATTAATTTTTTTATAATGAAATGAGATTATGGGAGTTAGAAACTTCCTTGTTCCTTAGAAAAGTCGTCAGTGTTGAGACATTAAATGGTCAAGATCGATCGGACGAATCCTAGACTTGAGCGTTGATTATGTGTCTTGGAAGTCCTAACTTTGCAGGATATGTTGGGTGGGTATTTGTAATTTATTTTACATGAAGTGATAGATTCCTTCATGCTTTAAACAATATAGAAATCTAGTTTTTCAAATGGATTGAAAGAAATAGAATGTGTATTACTGATGTATGTTTCTCTTGTTCAAATGATGTTTATTATTGTTTGAAAAAAAAAAACTCATATTGTTTTCTCAAATGATTACATGACCTAACAGAGGGGTCGTTTCATATGGTATCAGACCCGGTTCGACCCTGCAACAATGGACTGTTACGCCATCCGTTGTGTTAAACGAAATGACAGAATTAGATCGCTAATAAAAATATTAAATGCTCTTGCAGGTAATCATGGTTAAAGGGAGAAGGTGAGGTATATGACGTGGTGCTAGAGGGAGAGGTGTGATACATCCGATAACATCCATGCCCGAAAGGTCTAACCCCCAAGAACAGGAGTCGAATATTGAGCAAGAGAAGATTTCCGTGGGAGATGTAGTAAGTATGATGAGATCCTTCTAGAGGATGTTGGAGGCATTGATCAACCACCTAGATAGAGATGAGGCTAGATCATATGTACCCAACGAGGGTTCACAACGCACCCCAGATGATAGTAATAACATACATCAAGAACTCGAGAAGGTGAAATTTCCCAAGTTCTGGGGTGCCCCAGACGGCTTATCCGCCGAGGAGTGGTTGGAAAACATGGTGATGTGCTTCACACTTTGTGATTACACCTCCAACATGAAATTATGCATGGCGTTATTTCAACTGAAGGGGAGTGATATTCTATGGTGGAATATTCTCCTACCTCAACTAAACATGGTAGTCGAAGGTGTTTCATGGGAACTGTTCGAGGAATGGTTCTAGGAGAGGTACTTTTCCAAGGAATTCATTGAGCACTAGCTCAATGAGTTCAATGACTTATGACAGAGTAGCCGTATGGTGCCAGAGTATGAGTCCGGATTCATGGAGCTACTTAGGTACGCTTCACATATGAACACAAATAAGTTAAAGGTCAACAAGTTTGTGTTCGACCTTAACTTCAACATCCGTGCAAAGGTGATAATTCTAATTCCTCAAACTTTGCATGACGTGGTTCAGAAGGCCCTCATTGCTGAGGAAGAGATGAATGGTGGGGGTTAGGGAAAGACTCCTTCTAGATAGACTCGACATATTTCATCATAAGCACAACATCATCATGCACCAACCAGACATATTGTAGGGCATCGAGGCATGCCTAGAGGACCGTTGTTTATGACACCACTGTGATAGACTCCTCAATAGAGGACTCCTTACAAAGGATCACAACAAAAACAACAGTTTAGTCATGTTCAACAGAATAGACCAGGATCACAGGATGTTAGACCAACAACTTCTACTTTGGGGACCAAGAGCACTAGACCGAAGATTGGATGCTGGACATGTGATGAGCCACATTACCAAAAAGACTTTCTGATTGAGAAGGCTAGAGTGGCTGGATCATCAGGACCCACTACAGTTGGAGATTTGGGCAAGGCCCAGAGGATACATGCAATGGTGAACAACTACCAGGCTGAGAATTGGTCCACTGTGCTAGAGATGTCAGGTATGATCGCAAACCAAAACTACAATGTATTGATATATCCAGGTGCTACCGAGAGATTCACCTCTAGTGCATCGTTGAACATAGTTAATGTAAAGGAAGTCAAGAGGATGATTTCAAGTACGTAGAAATGGCATCAGGTGCAAAATAGAAGGTTGGAGGAAAGGTTACATGTTGTAGTGTTAAAATGGGAGACTTTGTAACAAAGGTATATCTTTATTTCATGGTACTAGGATCTTATGACATAGTGATTGGTATGGATTGGTTGGAATCACATGATGTGATACTTAACTGTAAGAAGAAACAATTAAGTTTGATGGATGATTTGGGACAAATTAGAGTGATTGTAGGAAGAAACCAGGGAGTGTCCTTGAGTTTTATTTATTCCCTACAATTGCAAAAGAGTATGTGCAAGGGATGAAGACTATATAGAATCTTAACGCTGAATGAAAAGGGCGAGGTGAAAGGACTAGAAAACCATTCTATAGTGCAAGAATTTACATACATTTTTGCAGAAGAGTTACCTGGTTTACCACCCAAAAGAGGGTTGGAGTTTATAATAGATTTGAAACCAGAAACTCAACCTATTGCAAGAGCTCCTTACCAGATGTCAATTCCTGAATTGTAGGATTTGAAAATGAAATTGAAGGAATTGTTTGACTTGGGACTTATTCATCCAAGTGTGTCACCTTGTGGTGCACCAGTTATTTTTGTAAGGATGAAAGATGGATCGTGGAGACCTTGTATTGACTATCGTCAATTGAACAAAGCAATGATCCAAAACCAATATCCATTTCCAAGAATAGATGATTTGTTTGACCAGATGAAAGGGGCGAAGATATTTTCAAAGATTGACTTGAGATCAAGATATCACCAATTTTGGATTAAGGAAGAAGATATCCCTAAGACTTCTCTTAAGACGATATTTGGACACTATGAGTTTACAGTGCTACCATTCGGATTGACAAACTCCCCAGGGGTATTCATGAGTTTGATGAATGGGGAGTTCCGTGAATACTTGGATAAATTTGTTCAAGTTTTTATTGATGACATAGTGATTTATTATCAGACAAAGGAAGAGCATGATGAACACTTGAGGTTGGTCATGTAGTGCCTAAGAGAAAACAAATTGTATGGGAAACTATCAAAATGCTCTCTTTACCAATCTAAAATTCACTACTTAGGACATATCATATCTGGTGAAGGTATCATTGTGGATCCAACAAAAGTGGAGGATATTATGGAATGGACAACACCAAAAAACGTACATGAAGTATGCAGTTTTATGGGTTTATCCGGATATTATCGATGATTTGTCGAAGGATTTTCAAAGATAGAAAAATCGATCACAGAATTGCAGAAGAAGAACAAGAAGTTCTTGTGGAATGAGAAATGCACATAAGCATTTCAAAGGCTCAAGGAGTTATTGATGACAACACCAATACAAAAAATCCATGACATGGATAGGGAGTTATTGGTATGCATGAACGCATCCAAAGAAGGGTTAGGCAAAGTTTTGATCCAAGACGGTCAAGTGATCACTTAGATTTCACGGAAATTGAGAAGGAATGAAGAGAACTATGCAACACATGACCTGGAGTTACTAGCTATTGTTTAATCGTTGAGAGTGTGGAGACATTATTTGATCAGGTGAAAATTTGAATTAAAGACAGATCACTATGGATTTCAGCATAGTTTTACACAAAGTGACCTGAATGCCCGACAAAGGCATTGTTCAAAATTGCTTATACGAATTATAAATTTCTTAGATTAAAGGAACTGTGAATTGAGTGGTAGATGCACTGAGTAGGAGGCCACATATATTTTCGGTGTTACTGCTTAAGATGAATCTTCAATAAAAGATTCTAACTCTACAAATCGATGATGACCGGTATAAGGAAGTTAATAAAAATATTGGACAAGATACCATGATGGTATCGATGTATGAAGGTTATTCACTAGACGACGATGGATTATTGAGATTTAACAAAATAATTTACATACCGCCCAATGACGAACTAATAAGTTTGATCTTAAGTGAAGTGAATCTAGTAGTATACATGGCTCATCTGGGAGTCAAGAAGTTGAAGGCAGATCTTAAGCCTTTGTTCTTCTAGAAGGGAATGAAGGAATACATAGTTAGTTACGTGGTGATATGTATAGAATGTCAGCAAATGAAGGATGGACATAAACATCTAGTAGGATTGTTATAGCCACACGCTATTCCTGAATCAAAATGGGAAATTATTTTGGTGGAATTTATTGTTGGATTTTCTCTAACGGCAAGAAGACACGATTCGATTTTTGTGGTAGTTGACACTCTGACAAAGAGTGCACACTTTATTCTAGTGCATACAATGTATTAGGAACTGGACTAGCAAGAGTATTTATCAGTGATATTGTGAGATTACATGGGGTGCCAAAAAGAATCATATCCGATCAAGGATCGGTGTTTACAGGATGATTTTGGACCAGTTTCCAAGAGGCCTTGGGCACACGATTAAAATTTATCACAACTTATCACCCAGAGACAGATGAGAAAACATAAAGGACAAACCAGATTTTGGAGGATATGTTGTGTATGTATGTAATGGACCAACCAAAACATTGGGAATAATTATTGCCACTAAGAGAATTTGCATACAACAACAACTATCGGAGTATGATTAATATGGCACCATTTGAGTTTCTTTATGGGAGACCATGTCAAATGTCATTGAGTTGGGATCGACTTGAGGACAACGTACTGGTAGGACAAAATGTGATTCAAGAAATGGAAGAACAAATGAAATCGATCAGGCAGAGAATTAATGAAGCACAATATCGACATAATATTTATGTTGATGTGCATTGCATTGACCACAGCTATGAAGTTGGAGATAGAGTCTTCTTGCAGGTAAAACTGAAGAAGAGTTCGATCAAGTTTTGAAAAGGTGCTAAAATCTCTCCTTGGTTCGTGGTGTTGGAGAAATTTCTATTTTTGGCACATTAGTTCAGTGGAAGTAACAATAGTTCAGTGGGAGTTAACTAACTAGTTCTATTTTATACTTTTTAATCTTAGACCATCACTATTATGCATGCATTCCTAATTATAGGATGTCATTGCATATATGAGTGAAGATCACTCACTCGTTGCTTAGATCATAATATACATTGATTCTCATTCTTCATTGTGTATCTCTCTTCCTTTTCTTGATAATATTTGTTTGTGTATGCTTTAGTTAGGTATCTGGTGTAGGTTTCCATGAAACACTGACATGGTATCAGAGTCGAGCTGCTTGGAGAAACCCAGACAAGCCAGAGAAGAGCGAAAGAGGATTTGAGTAAACCTAGTTTCTGCCATTGTCACAGCCTATCCCTATCGAAAGGTGTGACGATTGGAATCGTCGTGGCCTATCCCTATTGAAGGGTTAGATGGTTGCACTTAGAATTTCTTTTTTCAGGCATCATCGCGGCTTATACACAACCACAATACAATGTCGTCGCATTTTGTTATTCATCTGAGGTGCGACGATTCAGTTTTTCACAATCATCGAACTCTGTCCTTCATTAGGGTGTGACGATTTAGCATATTCACACACTTTCCTTCACTAGGGTGTGATTATTTAGCATCGTCGCTCTTTATCCTTCTCTAGGGTGCGACGATTTAGGAACCCTCCAAAACTTATTTTACTATAGAAAAATTGCAATATCTCGAAATCCACATTCTGGGTCGGGATGAAATGTTTACCAGAGAAGTATAACATAGGGATGCTCATGCTCACCAAAAATATCCAAAACCCACATTATATTTTAGGAGATATATATTTTTTACCATATCTATAGCTAGCATAGAACCGCTAATCATATTTCGGAATCCATGATCTGGGTTTTCAGGATCTTTTCAAAATCAAAGCAGGGATGGAGACAATGAAACTTCTTCAATCAAGTATGGTGATAATCCTCACATCGTACAACTATTTTTAATGGAAGTTGAAGGCCACATTCCAACTCAAAAGAAAATGACTATATAATTTGACGATGGTGACATAAACAAAACCTACATCAACGTTTGAGAAGACCAGATGGGCGAACCGTAAGGATGAGGCCACATGATAAATTTTTGAGTTAATCTC
Source organism: Picea sitchensis (assembly GCA_010110895.2). Classification (NCBI taxonomy): domain Eukaryota; kingdom Viridiplantae; phylum Streptophyta; class Pinopsida; order Pinales; family Pinaceae; genus Picea; species Picea sitchensis. The sequence goes on along the minus strand of SNQJ01S0000211.1, from coordinate 313,208 downwards.
CACTGATCTATGGTTTCATGTTGTTGCATGCAAGACTCCAAATCAGATCCGGACCACCTTGGAAGGACTCTTTCGAAAGTAGGATGAGATGCGAGGTCATATGCTTGAGGTAGAGTTGAATACCTTAGACCCTAAAATTTTAGATAATATACAAGATTTCTTTACTAAATTTAAATATTTGATTTTGAGATTAGGTGAATGTGGTATTGACAAGTCTACACAAGAGAAACAACTTATTCTAACAATATTGTCCAAGCTAGGACCAGAATATGTTGTATATGTCTCCAATTTCCATTCTGGCAGAAGTCTTTTGGGCGCAAATTGGAAAATGCCTACGATGGCTCAGTTCATTGAGTCTCTCACACAAGAGAAGAAAAAAATCATACAGATGGGCCTCATGAAAGATCCCAAAGCACATGCACTCACCATGAATGATGGAAAAGGGTCATCCAATCAGAAATCGAAGAAAAAACGAAAGGATCTATTACATCCAGAGTCAAAGAAGGAGGGATATTCCAAACCCTTCAAGGATTATTCAGGTTCCAAATATTCTTCAAATTCCAAAGGGAATAAGAAGAAGGGAAAGAAATGCACATATTGCAATAAAGTGAATCATGAATTATCCACATGCATGAAGAAGCAGATCGATCTTATGACAAAAGTACTTCCGAAGAATAACCTTAGAGACTTCATTCCTGAAGGAGCCAAGAAGAAGAAGGAAGAAGACCATGCACCTAAGAAAGGTAATCATCATGCTCTGGTTTCAATTAATTCCTCATCTGATTCATGGATTATAGATTTTGGTGCATCACATCATATGGAAGCTAAAGAAGAATTTTTTACTTCTTTGATTTCATGCTCTAGATCGCCTATTCTCATGGGGGATGATACTCCAATAGAAAATGCAAGAGAGGGAAGAGTGGAACTTCCTAATGGAAGTTTTGAGAATTTTTTACATGTTCCAAAGCTTTCTATAAATATTCTCTCAATTTATCAGATCACTCAAATAGGTAAAAGGGTTGAATTTACATCAGATTTAGTTACTGTACTTGACATGCATGACTCCATTATTGTAGTTGGTGAGGTAGATCACAAATCACGGTTGTATAAGTTCACTAAGTTTACTGACTATGACTCCTCTTTGCTACTTACACATGCTAATGATAGTAGTATAGTATGGCATGAGAGATTTGGTCATTTAAACTTTAGGTACATGCATCGACTTTCCAAGTAAGGAATGGTCAAAGGCTTTCTAGACATTCACTTTTCTGAAGGGGTTTGTGAAGGATTCATTCTTGGCAAGCATCTTGAAGAGAAGTTTGAAAAGGGGAAGGCAAGGTGAGACTCCTCTTCCTTGTATATTATTCACAGTGATCTCATGGGTCTGTTTCCACATCCGTCCATCAACAAAGAAAGGTATGTTATTACATTTATTTATGATTACTCATGCTCGTCGCTATACTTGGGTTTATTTTCTCAAAAACAAGTCTGAAGTTTTTGAGCATCTCAAAGAATTCAAAGCTCTAGTAGAGACACAAACTGGGAATAAAATCAAAATCCTCCGTATAGACAATGGGGGGTAGTATATCAATAAAGATGTTCAGAATATTTTTCGTGAAGCTCGTATCCAGTTGCAGCACATAGTTCCATACACTCCACAACATAATGGAGTTGTTGAAAGGAAGAACAAGTCTCTCAAGGATATGACCAGTTTCATGTTGCATGCAAGATAACTTCCCTCCAAGCTTTAGGTTGAGTCACTTAACTGTGCTACTGACATACATAACAGATCACATCACATATATTTTGAGGATAGGACACCTTTTGAGGCTTGGACAGGTGACAAACAAGATGCCACACACGTACGCATCTTTGGATCTAGATCATGATCCCATACTCCTTCTGAAAAGAGGAAAGCCTTAGATCCACAGAGCACACCTTGCATCTTTGTGGGATATCCAGATGATGTGAAGGGGTACAGATTGATTGATCCCTCTATAGACTGACTCATCATTGAGCACACTATTCAGTTTGAGGAAAGTCCTTTGCATGCACCTCTAGTGCAACATATAAATACTCTTGTGCTTCCATCAATTCCAAACATCAGAGATGATGATTCCACACACTCAGATGCTACATATTCAGACACAGATTAAGAGGATTTTTTACATGCAGATGAGCAGGTAGTACAACCAAATGAGGAGACAATGTTGCAGGGGATCCATTTGATTCTAGGAGGAATCGATCTCAACATGTGGATACTTCTCATGTACTTTCATCTTATGAACCAACGATACCCATGCATTGCTATATGGTTCAATCTTCTGATCCACATACCTACAGTGAGGCTATTGGAAATCCACTATGGGAAGCATCCATGAAGGATGAACATGACTCTCTCCTAGAGAATCAGACTTGGGATCTAGTTACACTTTCACGAGGGAGGAAACTTGTTAGATGCAAATGGGTCTAAAGGACCAAGAGAGCAACAGATGGTTAGGTGAGAAGGTACACGGCCAAATTAGTTGCAAAAGGATTTCAGCAGATTCATGGGATAGATTATGATGAGACCTTTTCTCCTGTAGAAAAGATGGACTCCATTCGCTTGGATCTAGACATTGTAGCAACCAAAGGATGGGAATTTCACTAGATGTATGTGAAGAATGATTTTCTTCATGGTGAACTTTTAGAGGATACCTACATGGAGCATCCATAGGGGTTCATTAAGAACTCATCTTTAGTATGTAGACTGAAGAAGTCTTTCTATGGCCTCAAGAAGGCACCTAGAGCATGGTATGCAAAGATGGATTCTTACTTTCTTTCACATGATTTTGTTAGATGTAAATCCAATTCCAATGTTTACATGTTGAGGAATACTTACTCTGTGATGATATTATTACTCTATGTTGATGATCTTTTGATCACTGGTAGCTCAGCTTCAGCCATTTCTTTGGTTAAAGATATTTTGCATGGCATGTTCTCTATGAAGGACATGGGTCCACTACACTTCTTTCTTGGTTTTGAGATCAGTCATAATGCTTTCGGCATCAAAATTTCTTGGGCTGAGTATGTCAGGGATATTTTGGATATATTCCACATGACAGACTGTAATTCTGCATCTACACCCTTCTTATCTGGGATGAGACTTGAGGATGGAAGGGATACACCATTAGTGGAAAACACTTTGTATTGAAAGTTGGTGGGGAATATTTTGTATCTCACCCACACCCATCTAGATATCTCATATGTGGTAGGCACATTTTCCAGATACATGCAGGAACCCCATGATTTGCACTGGAAGGCTACCAAGCGCATCCTCATATATGTTCAGGGCACCATGATTTATGAGATTCAATATGCAGTTGGTTGTGCATTAGATATCATAGGCTTCACAGATTCAGATTGGGTTGGTGATAGCACAGATCACAAGTCCACGTCCGAGTTCACTCTCAGTTTGGGGTCAGGCCCAATTTGTTGGTCAAGTAAGAATAAATCAGCCATTTCTTTATCTTCCACAGAGGCCAAGTACATAGGAGTAGTCAACTGTGTCATTCAGATACTTTGGCTTCAACACTTCCTTAACAAGCTTGGTATCCAGTTTCACTATTCGACTATCATATGGTGTGACAATCAGAGTACACTGAGATTTTGCAGAGATCTAGTACAAGGACATCGAACCAAACACATTGAGGTCCACATGCATTTCATCAGATATTTAGTACATGACAGGATCACTCATTTGAAGTTTTGTCCTTCCTATGAAAAAAATGTTGACATATTCACCAAGAAATTCATTGAGCAGAAGTTTCATACTTTGCGGGATCGTCTTGCAGTGAAGAACACAGTTGCCTAGCAAATGCCTTTTCTTCTTTTGATACATTGTCTTTTGAGGGGGGGTTTTGTTCCCATGTGGTTTTCTCTCTTTCCTCACTTTTATTCAGTGTTCATTAGTTTTATTGTACATGAGTGCCTAATATGGCCTAGTATTCAAGACTCATTTTTTACTCCATAGTGATGTTTAGGGAGGGTAATGGAGAAATTTCTATTTTCAACACACTAGTTCAGTGGGAGTTAACTAACTAGTTGTATTTTATACTTTCCAATCTTAGATCATCATTATTATGCATGCATTCCTAATTATAGTATGTCATTTCCTATATGAGTGAAGATCACTCACTCATTGCTTAGATCATAATATACACTGATTCTCATTCTTCATTGTGTATCTCTCTTCCTTTTCTCGATAAGCTTTGTTTGTTTATACTTTAGCTAGGTCTTCTGTTCAGGTTTCCATGAAACAATGACACGTGGGACCCTTCAAAGTGGTGGAAAAGAAGGGATTTGTGGCTTATTGAATAGCCTTTCCTGATTCTTTGAGGCGTATGCACGATGTTTTTCATGTATCTGTTTTGAGACATTATATTGGTGACCCTTCGCATGTTATTGACATGAGTTATTTGAAGGTGTCAGATGAGGTTGCTCTCATGGCAGATCCAATTCCCATTCTGGACCATTGCATTCGATAAATACGGCGTTGAACAATCGATTAAGTCAAGTACCAGTGGGACAATTATAGTCCACACTCGGCTACCTGGGAGGACGCATATGAGATGCATCAACAGTTTCCTTATTTGTTTGATAGATTAGACTTATAGATCTATATTAGATACATTTATTTACTTTCTTTTTCATACTATACAAAATTAGGGATGAAGTTTAAAACAAGAAGGGGTGTATGTAACATCCCGCTCCATTGAGTATACTATTATTGACTTATTCTTTGAGAACACTTGCTTGCAAGTGATCTAGGTATGGAACACTGTGATTTCATTCAGATTTTGGGTTATATATGATGATGTTGAGGTGTTATGGTTGCTTGATTTATTGATGTATATATATCTATATATATGTTGACATGTTATTTTGACAAGTCGTCTTGAGTGTGTAGGACACATGATAGGTTATGGATGTCGGTGGCATCAAAAGGCTTCCTTGGACTCCAAATTGAGTTAGGGAGTGGATTGTATTGTGTGAGTATATCATTATTACGCACATATTATGTATGGTGGATTTTAGTATGATTTATATATATGGATTTTGACATTGTTTGTTAGTGGATGTAGGCTTGACAATGCTTGCTAATCCGACTCACATAAGGAGTAAAGGGGCCTTGCAAAGAAAACCAAATATTGAGGGAGAGGGGTGGCAACATCCCTGTCACAACCTACTAGCACTCCTGCCTTGGCCATAATTGTAGGTTAATGATTACCTAGTTGGGTGGTCCACGATGCCGTGAGGGAACACTGAGACAGTCACTCACAAATATTTCTAAGGGGCGTGCAATAAGGTGGGGTCTTGATTCCTTATAATCCCTTAGTCTCTCACAAGGTCTATCAAATGGAGTTTTGACTCCAAGGGGTTGGAAAAACTTCCAAAAAAAAGTCAACGTGATTGGCACCCTTGGAGCACGAGTTGCACCTTGAAGGGAACATTGCACAATTGAAACCTGAGTCAATAAACATAGGTGGCCTAGAAAACACTAAAATGATTTGACCTTGATGGATTAAAATAATTAATTAAAAAAAATAGAGTATTAATTATTAAATCCAACCATAAATTTTAAATAAAGGGTCTAATTAAATTTTGACATGAGTAAAGATTTGAAGGAAATCAATGGTTAGGAATTAGTAAGTAAGAACCTAAATAATTGATAAAATACACAAGGGTGCATGAAATTAGTAAAAAGAAACCCTTGTTTAAAAATAATTACAACTTGAGAGAATGGGTTGTGCATAGAATAAAATTTGAGTCAACCAACCCTAGCCTAACTAAGAAGACTCCTAATCCAAACCTAACTAAAACATAGTTAGGAGACAACCTTTAATTAAGGGTATTGGGGAAAATAAGAGACAAATAAGAGGAAATTTAGGAAACTATGGGGAAATGTGAGGAAAGGTGGATTTTAAAGAAAAATAAAAGAGAAATTTCTTGTGCAACCTGGGGAGAATGTGACACCTATAATGGATGAATAATCCTTGAACTAAAATTCTAAAAATTAATGAATTATGCATGAGGGACATGCGTATGTGAGGAATAATTCTATAAATAAACAGATGTAGAACGGAAGGGCATCAGACCCTAGGAAGGAACTTTTATGACGCTGAATTTTCGATTGACTGTGTTTTTACTTGTGAGAGTTGGGACTCCAGGCTTGTGGAAAGAGTAGAAGCTCTCCCTTGCGAGGCAATCCTGGAAGCTATTGTGTTCTGGTCTTTGTGCTTGGCCCCTTTTCGGCTCGGGGGGATAAGGGGGAAGGAGAGTACCCCTAGCATTGGATGGGAGGTACCAGTGAAGTCTCTGTGATTAGCAAGAGAAGGAAAGGAAGGAGTGCAAGGTATGGAAGGACATCTTCAACACACATGTTTCATTGATTTCTAGTATTTATAAGCTGAATTTATTTATTTTACGAGAGTATCAGTACAATATATGGATAGAGTCACTGTAAAATCATTGGAAGGTCTAAATGTCAAGTGTTACGTTTGATGGGAAACAAACAATAGCTATAGTGTTATATTTTAATTCTTCCCTATAAATTTCAGACGTTTTCCGAACTCTGTATATAAGTCTAATCCTCCTTGTTAGTGAGGCATATGTATTCATATAGCTTATGGTTAAGTATGTTTTTTCATCCTTACCTGAATATGTTGAACATAGTTTAAGGGGATTATGTTAGGAAAATTCAAATGTATTTCTCGATGCTCATTTGTAGTTTAGTTCCAATTTGTATCGTAAGCCCTTGTTGAATTTCATTTAAAATCCAAATCAATTCTATAGATGGGTTTCGTTATCGAGAGGTGTACGGGACCAAAACTTGTATCATAACTTACTGTTAAGTTTACTATATTTATTTTCTGTCAAATGGTGTATCCTCAATGGTGGTTTACCCGAATTTTTGTGTTCCTCTAATGTAAATATTGGGTTAACCCTAGTTGTTAGTAGTGATGAACCCTTGTGCCATAGTATCTTAAATTTCAACTTCGGGATCTCGGGCTTTCTGTGAGAAGGTCTCCAAATTTATATCCAGAACCTAGTGCTAGTCAAGAAGGGCACTATTCAGGACTTCGAAACTCCACCGCTCCAGAGGTTCTTCAAACTCAACACTCCCTTCTCTTGAAGTGTTAATCGGTCGAGGTCGGTCATAAGACGAGTTGATGAATAGTTGTAAGTTACCCATCTTTACCACCCTCCTTTCGTTGAATTGTAATAGTTGATCTAAAGGCTAGCAGAGTTCTCTTAATACAATATTCTATGGTGGAGATCCACTATAAAAATATGGACTTCAGGGTTTTCCCACTTCCATAACCTTATACTGTTCACCTGGACCAACGAACCGCTGAAGAGATCGTATATCTAATGGCTTACACTCCTCTTAAAAATCAACGGTTTTCGTTTACTCCGGAGTTCACAAAACTTCGGGAGTTCTTCACCTTTTTCAACAACCACTCCTTTCCTCTGGAGTGTCGAACTGTCGAAACCTCAGAAGGACTAAGACTTGAAGATATACTACCCTTGTTTGTTTGCTAGATCTATGGATCTCCCTTACCCCAGAAATTCTGAACTTTGGGGCCTTCGTATCCCTATACTGTACCTCTTAACTTAGCGGAGAGATGAATCCAACTAACTCAGAGATCAATGTTCCCTATACCTTGCTCCGATCTAGGACCATAAATGATTTCAAAGATCTGACTCTATGATGTGGTTGTTGATGTCATTGTTGACGTGGTTGCCACGTGTCACCTTGATTCATAACTTTTGTACCTAAACTTCCAACTAGACCTTGGCATTTGTCACTAACTAATTGTGCCATGTGTCCTTGCTGATGTGATCTTCCTGATGTGGACTATGATGACGTGGGATCTCATTGTGTTGCCACATGTCTTACTTTGTGACTTTGGGGCTTCGACCTTCAGGTATTTTTACATGTTCTAGACTTATTTTTTCCGGAGTGGTCGATGACGAAGTGGTAAACAATGGAAGTTCTTACGCTTTCCTTCCACTCGGATTTCATCCAACGATTGTGATCAGTTCTAGATCAATGGTCCATATTCATTTCAGGGTTTAGGACTTTGGGTTTTTCATTGTTTCCAATTCCCTTTTCTCCCATAGTGATATTCCTTGGAGATTAAACCTTGAGCATCTTGAATTTATCTAATCATCCACCTTTAACCCAAAAATCTTAACAGATCCTATGGCTAGAAAAAACTCATTGATATACGGTGTAGATCACTTCAGAGCTTCGAGACTTCGAGGTTCTTCCCTCCTTTTCAACTAACCCAAAGGTCCTTTGTCCTCCCTTCGTATGAACGAGAGCTATGACCTCGACCCATATCCTTGAGTGCTAATCGACGGGTTAATTTGATGGTTGTGATTTCATCAATCTTGAAGATCGATGGCTTGGGAGGATTGTGGAGCCTCAACTAGCATGATTTTTAAACCCTCTCCCAATTTGCACAATCAAAACTTCTCATTGATAGTGTGACCGATGCCAACTGTTTATCTATTTGTAGGATATGATTGACGACTTGTATGGATTGCAGAACCAAAAATGGCGCGATAGTTAACTTGACCCTCTGATCCCACAATGGATCCCCATTGTTGATCTACCTTGCTGAGATCTGAAGATTGAGACTTAATCATATGTTGATCTGAGGACCCTCCTCTACAACTCCCAGACCTGATGTCTACTGTAGATTCCTCCTCGTTCAATGGTCTTGACTCCTCCTTGAACCCTGCACCCCTGACGTTCTTGAGATTTTCCTTGATTTAAAATCTAGCGCTCTTAGTGCATCCCTCATAAGATTTAGATGCTAATTGTTGAGTGCGTACTTACGCTTCCCCTATGTATGTTCACACTGTCTCTCCTGAGCTTGTACTTCCAAATGTTTTGACCTCTGCTCGACTTGAGAGTGTATCTGTGCACTTTGGGTGTTGTATCTTTTGAACCTTGGGCCTTCAAGAAGCCATCTACGCATTCTTGGAATTGACTCTAGAGGTTTCTCACTATGTTTTTGGAAGAGAAGCTTCGGGCTTCTTACGGAACTTAAACTCCTTAGAACATACTCTCTCCCAGTTACAAGTTATTTCTTCACTGTTTCTAAGTGATTTAAAACTGTCATGAATGGTAGATTATCAATTAAAAGGATTTTGTTTACTGTTTAAGGTCATTTTCTTGATGTTTCTGGAATTTATTCCTATACTTAAATGAGTAAGGTGATAAATTATTGAATTAGTATGCAAAGATGTTATGATGAGGTGGCCATGTTAGCATATCTTCTCTATTTGCAGAAAGGTAGTTACGAACCCTGTTTGTATATTAATTTTTTTTGGAATGAAATAAGATTATGGGAATTAGACACTTCCTTGTTCCTTAGAACAATCACCAGTGTTGAGACCTTAAATGGTCAAGATCAATCAGACGAATCCTAGATTTGAGCGTTGATTTTGTGTCTTGCAAGTCCTAACCTTGCATGATAGTTTGGGTGGGTAGTTGTGATTTATTTTACATGAAGTGACAGATTCCTTCATGCTTTAAGCAGTATCTAAATCTAGTTTTGCAAATGGATTGAAAGAGATAGAATATGTATTACTGATGTATGTTTCTCTTATTCAAATAATGTTTATAATTTTTCAAAAAAAAAAATCATATTGTTTTCTCAAATACTTACATGACGTAACAGAGGGGTTGTTACACACAAAAACATTGAAAAATGTAATTGAGTTTAGAAAACTTGCGAAAATAATGGGGACCTGACATAACCATTGGCTGAGACCGAAGTGCCTCATTCTCTTGACAATTCTCCATCTGTTCATAAATTTCTTCTTATGGAGGATATGGAAAAAACATATCATCCTTACATCCTAGATTTTCAATAAGAAACAAAGTAAGCACTACTTTTCCTTTACTTTGAATTTTTTTTAGATATGAATCCTTAAGCCAATCTATGATTCCATCATAAAAAACGGAAGGAAAATTATAACTTTGATGAACTAGATCTTCCAATGGTAGACACATCATATGAGGATTCATTATATAAAATATGTTGTTGATTCGAGCATTCCGTTTGACAAAATGAAGTGGTTGAAACTGTAAAGTATAATCCCAAAAATTTGAACTAACCAATGAATAAATATGGAGTATAGAATCTGTGATCTTCACAAAAATAATATCATAAATCAATTGAATAGCATTTTCTTGTGACATATCTTTCTCCCATGTAAATGAAGAAAGTGAAAGAGCTTTAGATCCACCTTTGTCAATGTTATGTTCAAAATTTATTTCACCAAAACTTAATATATCGAAAGGATCAGATTGTGATGGAAATGTGTAGAATAAAATAGATAAAGTATCATGCACATCAGAATCTATGAAAATATCAGGATACATAGAGTAAAATGAATCTAAGATAAGCAACTGAAAAGATGCTCTTGAGCTATGCTAATTAACAATGATATTTTCAAGAGATTCTTCTTCACTTGCTTTAATACTTTCTCTTTGTTTTTGTAATACACTCTCAAACATTTTGTGATCGTCGATATTTTCAAAGATACTTTCATGGAAAACATCTAGTCTTTCCTGTGAATAAGGTATGATTTGTGAATGAAGGTTTAAGGTTTCTTCTTCAAGTTGCAAATCTATATATCTCACTTGTTTTATTGGAATGTTAGAACACTCAAGATCATTTCCATTACATGTTTGTTCTTCAATAATTGAATTGAAGGAATGATTAGAGAAAGAGTTAGAAGAAGATGGACATACACCTTGACCTACAATGAAATCTCCTTCCATGATAGTCGAGGATTGAAGGTGCAATGGTTTGGAGGAAAAACTCGTTTGATTGTCAATAAAATCATCCTCAATAGATTCTACCGCCTCCACTTGTTCATGATTTTCTAATGGATCCGTCTCATTCTGCAAACAAGACTCATTTTGCAAATTAATGTTATGATCTGTATTTAATTTATCATCTACAATTAAATCTTGTTTAATGAAAGGGGTGCTAGCATCTTAAATAAGACCTGATAAAAAAGATAAATCATCAAGATGAAACTTACAAAGAACATGATTGATCTTTTTTGAAAACTTCTTTGGAGATGAGTCATCATTGATTAGTAGAGCTTGAAATTATTAACATGATCTATTGTAATCATAAATTTCAAAGGCATATAGAAATTCCTCTACAAAATGAAACCAATAAAAATGTGATAGGCTGGAAAAGACTCAAACCAATTTTTAATCCGACCTCTAAAAGTTAAGGAAAACACTCTGCATAAAAAATTTAAATTAGTGATATCATGTTTGATGCACTTAAACCAAAAATTACTAAGATGATCTTGTGCATATATATTCCCTTCACCACCGAATTGGAGTTTCGAGAAGAGGGAAATTGTCTTATTGGGAATATTAGGTAATGAAAAGTTAAAAGAATTTTCTCATACAGTGATTTGGGTAGGAGCCATGAGAAATTAAAAAAAAATTGAAATAAAGACTTTGTAAGACAAGCTTGTCAGTCTGGCCCTCCTTATAACACCATTTGTTGATGGGTGATATGTAATCAGTTGTCAACTAAAAGGGAATAGTCTGGTCTAAGGTTGTCTAATTGTAACCCAAGCCATTTAAGGTAACTATCCCTGATGGGTTTAATGACTCTGTTAGCCAATGAGGGAATATTTATCCTAGAAAAATAACGAAAGGGTTTCTAACTACTAACTACTTACTGACGAGTTTCTATTATTTACAATATTAACTAGGTTAGACTAATTACAAAATATACAAAATATACAAGTACACGATTTCAAAGAAAGTCTTGTGAAATAAAAAGGTCTTCGGGAACTAAATCCGAGGAAAATGAAAAGATAATAAAATCTAAGTGTAATGCATAAATGTCACTTAAATCTCCTACTTACAACAAATGTATTCAAACCAAACTAAACCTAGTAGTCAAAATAAATAAATATGAATGTAACCAATGACAGATTTGGTTCAAGTGGACAAAGCACTTGTACTAAATCATTTGAATAAAACAAAATTACATTCAACAAAAACACCTAAAATGAAAGAACAAAAATTTCTTACCTATCCCAACCAGGAGAAAAAGTAAATTTACTGGTTAAATCCTTTTGTGTAGATGCTCATTAAATTGTTCACCTGTAAAGAAAAATCTTTGACATGAAAATATTTAATTCAAGTGATCCGATAATTTTATTGAAAGCAACTTCAACGGAACAAAGGAATTTTGATATCAATACAGAAAGAACAACCATCAAATCCAATCCTTTATGAGAATATATTGATATACCATTTCAATCAACAAAAGACATTTTGTTGACAAAATTTGTTAAACATATGCAAATTATACAAGGAAAACCCGATATATTTTTACACATGCATTTATGTAACAATTCGCACAAAGGATTGTCACAGGTGGAATAACGAATAATATTGGACAATTTCTGTGGGGAAACAGGTTTTGTGATTAATGTTTAGAAAACTTATTTCCTTCATTACGAAATTCAACCATCTCTGCTGGATATCTATAAGCCTTTCTTTCACTTTAATTTTCTTGAATTAGCTTCTGGTTTTAAGTATCTTGGTTACTTTCTAAAGATGGACAGGTATAATTTTGATGATTGGAATTGGCTCATAGAGAAATTTGAAAAGTGTATTAGCCATTGGTGCAATCATTGGTTGTCTCTTGGAGGCCGTCTTGTTTTAATTAAAGCAGTGTTGGAAAGCCAACCAGTCTATTGGCTAGCCTTATCAAACTTACCTACTTCGATTCTGAATAATTTATGTCAGTTGATGTTTAACTTCCTGTGGTCTAGATCTAGGAAAAAAAAGTATCCATCTTTGCAACTGGCAGCTTTTAGCTCGGCCAAAACTGTATGGTGGGTGGGGATTGAGGAATCTTCATAGCTTTAGCAAGGCTATAGCGGCCAATACTTTATGGCGAGTGTTAATGAAAGAAGTTTTGTGGCATCGTGTTATCTTAGACAAGTATATCAGATCATTTTCGGTTGCAGGATGGCTTAGGATGGTCACGGTTCCTTCCACAAGGGGCTCTCAGGTATGGAAGTATTTACTCAAATCGGTGCATATTCTGTTTCATTGGATTGCATGGTATCCAGGTTCGGGGGATTCCATTTTGGTTGGCAGGGACTACATATTGGGTATGGGTGTGAAATCCATCCTATCAGATGATTTAATCCATGTTTTAAATAAAAAAGGAGTGTATTACCTCTTTCAGGCTAGTCGTGATCAGTGTTCGGGTATAGTAGGAACTAAGTGTCATACCAGTGATGATTTGGAGTTAGATGGTCGACTAGCATGTGAGTGGATGAGTTTTCGAAATGAACTCATTCAAAATGGGATTCTTCTTTCCAGGCAGCCAAATGAACTTAGATGGTCGGGAGGTAACGCATCTAGTTTTATCACAGCTAAAAATATATATGAGGTGTCTGAAAGAAGAAAGAAGAGAATGGTAGTAAAGGGGTGGCGAAGGAATCTTTGGACATGGAACTATCCACTGAAACTAAAAATTTTCACTTGGCGGTTGGTGGAGAATAAAATTCTCACGTGGGAGGACCTCCAGCGTCATGCGTCGTGGTTTCAATGGACCGGGATGGTGTGTCCTTTGCAATCAGAATTTGGAATTGGACTTACACCTGTTTGTGGAGTGTTCTTTTGTGCACACAATCTGGACAAATTTTCATTCTCTTAGGAACTCATCGGGTTCTTGGGCTGGATCTTCTATCACAGATTTCTTTAAAAAATGGTTTTCTAGAAGGGCTCGGCAATCTACCTTACCTATTTTCGTTTGCTGGTATATTTGGATGGATCGTAACTTTGCTATTTTTGAAGACAAAAAACCATCAGCTTATAGAGTGGTTACCCAGGTGTCCATAGCGGTGGATTCTTATGCTACTCACGTGAATGCTCCAGTTATGAGGACAGGCTGGTTGATCTTATTAAACTTTTTCAGCGTATCTCTTTTGATCATGTCTACAGGGAAGACAACTCGAAAGCGAACAGCCTTTCAAAGCAAGCACTTCACAAGCAACCTGGGAAAATTTTCTATTTTCAGTGTGTTGAGGAACAAGAGGGTCCTCCTTTGTCAATAGATCTCTTCTAGGCTCCGAGTGGCTTTTGTTTCGCTGTGGGGTGTGGGGATTTTCGAGTGTCATTTATCTATGTAATGTAGTTTGTTATGAAACTGCCTCTTTTGAAGTTTTTGAGAGGACCTTTAGCTAGTTAGTTCATATATTTTGTGGGATGGGGAGATAGTTTGGATATTAGATATCCAATAGATATACCTTTTGGACATGGTGGTGATGGTTCTATGTAACAAAATAGTTTATATTTTAAATAATATAAACTGAAATTTTATGTGGAAAAAAAAATTAGAATAACTAATATTGAATTTATATATTAATTAATTGGACAGGAGATAGATGAAAATAGTAGGAGAACATTGTATTAATAAAAGTGGTCAAAAGCCAAAATTTAGATAACACAAAGTTATGGTAGAAATACTATGATCATATTATTTAACAAAGGATAATATATATTAAAGCAAACCAAAATCACTCACAGAAACAAAGTCTGAGGTAATCCAGTGTTCATTGTCTTCCTTTCACAATCTCCAATCCATTCGATTACCCGTAATTCCACTCCAATCCATTCGATTACCCGTAATTCCACCCTTCCTCTTGGCTCACTGGTTGAGTTCTTTTTTATATTATCACAGATTTATGAATCTCCCCAAAAAGATCCAATAAACCCCTATCTAAAAAATGCAGTCTCTAAAATAAGAAAAAATTGATACAGTCTCCAGGTCGAATTTTCGCGAAATATGAAAAATATCCTTTCAAAGATTCGCATGTATCTCCTGAATCATTCACAATTTCTATAAATTCCTTGCGATCCAGCGAAATCATCCCATTCTGCACGTGGGTTTTCGGTGGTTTCTTCAGATTCCTCCTCATTTTCCCACAAATCAAACACAAAATTGGCTTCATGTGACTTGACGGAAATGCCCAAACTTCTTATTTTTGGTCCTTCCACCAACAGTTTTCTTAAAAACCAGGATCTGAATCTACCAATGTGGCTACTTTAGGCCATATCATAACTGTTTAAGAGTAAATGAAACAGATAACTGATTTGATGCACGCTGATAATTCGAAGAAACCAGACCATGTCAACAATAAGATATTGTCGTTAAGACCAATGCCAATTTCCAGAAGTGAAGGGGTACCTGTTTCAAAACAAACAAATCCGAAATTAATAACTTGTATGATTATTAAAATAAGGTGGCCACAGAATCTAAGATTTTGTACTGGCTTGTTATTATTAGCAAACAATGAAACCATTATTTGAAAAAATTAGAATGATGGGTATCTGATAAGGTCGTTTGGCTGTGCTTTATTTTTTGACCCAGAAGTTTTCTTCCCAAACATCTTAACCAACACAACGACAATTTCCTTATAAACTCTTTTGCTGAAGTGCATGAAAAATATAAGCAAGCAACAATAGACACACATATTCAGCCATGGGGCAATTAGAGGAGCTCGTATCTACCGCTCAAGCAAGTAAATACGTTCAATTAAGGATAAAATAGAACCAACAACATCACCGGACATCACTATTCCCACAACGAAAGCACTCAAAACTGCTATTACCAACATTAAACCTCACACGGGGATAGTCAAAACCTACAACGATTTCAGAGAAATATCACTCGCAGACATTACTGATAAATGTTGAAAAATATCGCAAACAACCCTACCATTAAATAACTTGTTCGGACAGGGCATGATATGCCTAAACTATTTTGCATCCCTCAAACATGACCCATGACTACGACGATGATTTGACCACAAGTCGAAACCTTGTGCAAATGCTGACAGTGGTGAAGGTAGGGTTTGATTAGAGGTGAATTTTCGATTTCAGGAGGTAGACACCGAACATGGAATATATTGAGATCGTGAAGTGAGAAGCCCAAAGCAGTTTCTGGTGTTCGTGTCTGTACTGTTCTCCTGAAATAATAACCCAAACGATGACTACAATGAAAATTCACAACCATCATATGAACTTAACTCATTACAGGTGGACGATTGCAAGCACAAAACAATTCATGGAGTTATGGTAAGGTAATGGTCTATGTAGGTTTGCAGGTCCGGGTCACCATCACACATTCGTTTGTAGAGGGTCTGCATTTAAAATAATTGAGCCATTTATCATAAAATCTGCTGGTCTTCATAACGTATTGCCAAGTGTAAGGAACGGTGGGTGACATGAACTAAAGACTTTCATGGCTTTCAGTTTCATTATCTAGGTACTGGTGACGAAGGCATGAATGTTCAAATGTAATCTCAGTCTTTAATGAGCACGACATTTACAATGATAACCATACAATAAAGGTTTGAATGATGCCACATTATTTGTGAGACCACAAAATTTAAACTACCTTGTTGAAGTCTTAGGGATTTAAACATATAACACAAGTGTCTTCGCCATGAAAATACCACATCTCAATACCATACAAGTGGCTTTACAGTTATTCGAACATATAATAATCCTCGACTTAAACCAAGGTCACAATAGAATGTCGTGCATTTGTTCCCATAGGGCTAAGTGAAAACATGAAAACCACATGTAGGGGCTCATATTTTATGGACCTTAGTGTCGTTCGATAATACTCATGACGATGCTTATGATGATACAAAAACTCATGTGAGCCAAAATGTTATCATAATATCAAATCATAGTCTCATAATAAAGCCATTTCAAACACTTTGTGATATAATAGGAGCCTTGATTTAACTATAAATAACTAGAACCTTCAACATGGTCAATTATGTAGTTCAATAACAATTAATCATGTCTTCTATAAACACAAGATATTCAAGCCATAACATTCTAGAAACACAAGATATTCAAGCCATAACATTCTCCAGTCAGCATAATCATGCCATAACATTCTCCATCAACATAAGCCATAATTAAATGAAAGTTGATTATGCAACCAATTCATGCCATTACGATAAGGAAATCAGATTTTGAACTTAATGTTAAAGAATCATGAAATTCAAAATCAAAGAATATGCTTGAAATGATATCAATGCCCAAACCCAATATAAACCAATCCACTCAAATCAAAGAAAACAATCAAAGTACCAACTTGATTTTAGGAGGGGTTATATATTAAAAATGTAGTAGGGGTTGTTGTTGGATAACAAATATCTAGGGTTTTATGATTTCTTCTTGATGCTAAAAATGTGAGGCCTCGTTGTATTGTGTTCGGACGAATGAGCGTAGCCTCCACATCTCTTCTCATATATTAGATACTGCCATTCAAGAAAGATTGTTTCATTCTACATTTTACAGTTTCAACAAATTTCTTTATTGAATAGAAGTTAAGTTTCATTGTATCTTTGTTATTGTTCTCTCTATATCTGTGTTAATGTTATAGATATGTATTTCATTTCGTTCCTCACATAAATCTGGATCAGTGGTATTAGAGCGGTCTTCTCTTTATTTGTCTATCTGTGCATGTCTCCAACGAGGTCAGGGTATAAGCAGTTGGGATTTGAACCAGTTGAGGCTTTGCAAGATCGGCCTCGACGAACCCAACGAATTCCCATGGGGGAAGAAAAGAGATATGATGGGACAGGAGATCCCTTTAAATTGTTTCTCTAGGAAGCCCTCGGGTGACAGAGGGATGAGATGATGGAAAATTTTGCACAAATCCTTCGATGACTGCTAATAGGAGACACATCTTCCTCGAGCAGAGGCGTTGCCCCCTTCAAGGTACATATCAATTTTGATATTCCTATATATGAAGGTCAAATATATGTAGATGTTGTAGAAAAATTGTTAAACCTTCTAGAATGGTATTTTTCTGTCCATAACTTTTTCGATAGAGAAAATATTACATCTCCTCTCCTTAAGGTTATTCCCCATGTCAAATATTGGTGGGAGAATTTTGGTGAGCAAAAGGAAACATATGGATCTACATTATTTGTAGTCACACCCACTTGGGGTTCTTTCAAGGATTTTATTAAGGAATAATACTACCATGTTGGAAGTTATGGCGACTTATATACAAGTTGGACCACATTGCGACAAGAAAGGGACCAAACAGTGCGAGAGTTCACCAATGTCTTCCATACCTTGTGCACCAAGATGGGTATCAAAGACTTTAAGCGACATATGGCACTCAAGTATCTCAATGGTTTGCATAGATACATATCGACAAAAATGGAGTGTCTGGACATCTCATCCTTGGGCGTGGCCTGCCAATATGTTGTGAAAATTGAGCAGAAGCTTAAACAAAAGACATGGAATTTTGGGTCTGCGAACCCCTCATAGCAGAAGCAGGGAAAAGGTGGCCCCAACTCGTAGAAGAAATGGTAGAGAAAGGATGGATAACCTCAAGAAAACTAGTCTAAATTGAAAACAAAGAAGGACAATGGGAAGACAAATAAAGACATCAGGAAGTGGTGCAAGTTCCATAAGAGCCCCTAAAACCCTCTGATTGAACCCTTTGAAGACCTAACCCTCTGATTGAACTACTTGTACATACCTTCCACTTGATGTATTAAACCCTAAATACTATTTTGATATCATCTTACTCCATTTTGATGGTTGGTGGGAGCATTGTGCGTGTTTGGTTACTTGGGCACGATTTTGTTGCATTCCTCGCTTGGCAATTCTGGAAGAAGTCTGTACCTAACCATTTATTTGAAGCTTGGGCTCAGAGTATTGAAGGTTATTTGGTTCACATGTTATGTTGTTTATATAAAAAGACAACTATGTGCGAATTGATTGGGGCTCGAATAAAAGTTATAACATCTAGTTTGATTGTGTTGAACAATGTTGAAATAAGTGATGGATATAAGTGATTGTAAACACTGTGTGTGTTCTTGTTGGTTTTAAAGGATTTACAATTTGAGTTAATGTATCTTTATGGCTCAAAGGCTATTGTGGTTTCTCATATCGATTCCAATGTTGTTCGTTATGACTGTCATATAATGACTATATGGATGCAAAGGTTGTTGTAATTAAATAATTCTAGGCATAAAGATTATTTTTTGGAAGCCAACAAACAAATTTTTCAAAGAAAGTAATAGTTTAAATTGTTGTTTTGAAAAAGTGAACACTGTGAAACTTTGAAGGTCTGAACATAGATATGTTTTATTTGCATGTTTTGATTTATTTTCAATTGAACAATATCCATATTATTTCCCTGTCATTCTATCACTTTTCGCTCCTTACATTCCCCTCATAATCCCAATTTAATTTGTTGCATCCATGTTTTGTGAAATAAATTTTAAAAGAAAAAGTTTGTGCAAAAGCGACAAAAGGATAACACAACAAGGATTGATGACTGATATTTTGATACTTTATGACACAGTAAATTGTTTGATTAATTGTTCAAAAGTATTTGTGTATTAATCCCCTATCATTATTTCACTTTTTTTTAATTTCACTCCCTCCATATGTCCCATGATCCCTATCACCCCCTGTTCACTTGGCAATTAATAAATTCAGTTTGATATGGATGGATTTGCATGTATCTTGTGTCAATTTTTAAGCCAATTTTTTATTCATGTAAGAAGAGTGTCATGTATGGTTTTTTAAGAGCTTCATTACTAACAAATTGCTGCTACAGGATACATTTCTTCAGTAGGGGAAACCATGGCATAAATAACAGAGGCAGGGGAAATTGGAACCGAGGTCCTAGAAGGCCTAGATTTTCCATACATTTTGATGATGACCCCCAAGAATTGACCCAGTTGCTCCAAGTTGGGTTCTTTAACTAGATTGGTCATGGAATAGTACAACCTCGACTAGAAATACTGCATTTCTAGCCTTAGAAAATCCCTGACATTCTCGTTCCTCCACACTTTTCCTTGCAACCGGAAGTCCTTGCAAATGATGGATGGAAAGAGATTGTCAACCCGACTTTCTCTCACCATCGTGTTTGGCCCAATATGTCATTACCTCTCCCACCACCTTTCAATCCCAATGTTCATCTTTCCCATGTTGATTCACCCGTTCAATCTTCACATGCTAGTAAAAGACTAAAACCTGATGTTCCCCAACCTGTGCAAAATAAAGGAAAAGCAGTGGCCTCCCCTTCTTCTCCCTCCAATGTTTCCTCAAAATCTGTGTCTTCTCACATGCATTTGAAGTATGTTTGTTCCCATGTTATCAGCGATATACAACCGCAAGGGTCTAACCAACCATGGGCTACTTCCGAGAAATCAAAGGGAAACAACAATGAAAAAAGAAAAATTGCCTCCGAGAGTGGCAAGTATGGTTTTTAGATTATGTGTTTTTATGATTTGAGTTGATGAAGACAGTGTTGATGCTTCTCAGAATGTTTGGATAGAAAGATTTGTTTTGGTATTTTGTGGATAATATGGATAATGTGGATGATGTGGATATTTATATATTTTTTGGATATGATATAAATTATTTCAGATATTTAAAATATCCAGTTTGGAGGATATTTAAGGGAGCTACAAGGGTGGCATGTGATTTAAATGATTATCCTTTTTGTGTTATATTTTATGATTTGAAAAGAATATATGTAGGGGAGTCACAAGGCGTCCCATCTACTTAGTTATTATTAATTAAAGACCCTTAACTATATGATTATTATTTACTTCTCCTAACTAATTAGTTAAGTCAAACTAACTTAACTAATTAGTTAAGTCAAACTAACTTAACTAAAGAAAGTAGTTGAACTACTTCAACTTATTTGGAAGAATAAAAGTTGAATGAGAAGAAGAGACAAGGGGATAATAGAAGGATAAAGCAAGACTAAGGTTTGATCTTTTTGTTTCCTAAGATAGTTTTAGTTTTCATTCATTCTTGAGTTTATTCAAAGCCTAATTCTCTTTGTGAAAACCAGATCTTATTGTAGACAACAAGGTTCAAGACTAAACTAAACTTTTCAGACGCTTGTTTAAGAGGTGTTGATCCATCCTTGATAGTATGTGTATTCTTGTATGTTTGTGAATTAAATTTCATGGTTGATAAAGAATATCTTGCAGAGTCAAATTGGCAGTAGTTTGTGGCAAGCTGATCCAGATTATAAATTTCATTTTTGTTTGATTGTCAGAGTCTTTTTGTATGGTTTTCATCGGGGATCTCTAAATCAGAATTTGGTCCATTCCCTCACAGGGGTTTTGTAAAGAGAAAAACACTTTTGATATCTCGGAATGAAATAAATCATATTGTTATTCTTTCTTATATATTTGTATTTATGACTTGGTTACTTTTCACTTTTTGATCTCCTTGTTTACTTTCTATAATTTTTTAATATGTTTACTTTCATGCCTTATCATGATTTACCACATAACAATAATATGTAACAATTCTCTCGGCTATAAGGCTTTCCAAAACAACATACAACCAATTCCAACAGGAAATAAAATGAAGCCAATCCCTTTAATCAACACTATAATATGAACGTCCAAGGACAAACCTGTGCCCGACCAAAAGCATGCATAATGCATCCATCAATTTTTGGGTGGCGTTAAGTTCAGACCATGCAATGCTTTCCACGAAATGGTGAGGTCATAAGAAAGCAACTAACAGCTCGGGGTTTTTCCAAGACAAGGCAAGAAACACTATAATCTTTCATCAGTTCACATTAAAACTCACAGGGTCAAAAAACATGTGTACACTAGTCACAGAAACGAAAATGGCATGGGAAACTTAAACACAAAGATATGTTATGACAATCCATAGATTGGGTACTCACAAAACTCATAGCTTTGATAAACCACAATAATCAATTTCTATAGAGAGCTCAGACCCCAAAACCCAAGCTATGACCGAGCAGGTTTCACTGTAAAGTTTATTCAACAATTCCATGTGAAGATTACACACAACAAGAAGAGCATGACCATTTTATTTTTTAAGTGCCAACATTCCAGAACCACCACCATGAGAAACCAAGGACGCAAACACCAATACACATTTCAAAAGTATCATAACAACTTAAGAATCACACAGATCACGAGCAACATGAGACAAAAATTGATTCAAATGGCAGAGTAACTATCATGGATGGAAGAGTAAGAAAACCCATACCTGGAAAAATCCTGCGTGAGGAAAAACAAGATTGTATATCTCCTTTACGACCAAACAATGCAGAATAGAAACAAATACCAAAGCCAAAACCAAAATGAAAGAATGACTAGGGTGACGAGCTCAAGGGGAGTTTGAGTGATGTGCAGTAAATGCACGCCGCTTCTCCCTTCCAACCTCATTCAATTCAATGTACAAGCCAAGCTGACTTACCATAGCACTAAAGAAGTAATCAACCAAATATCCATTGCCATATCACTTTTTCATAGTGCGCCACCCCTTGGTAATAACAACTACTTTAAATAACAATGTGTTAGGAACATAACCCAATGTGCAACCATATATGAAATTCGAACAAGGTGCATAGCCATAGTAGAAAGGGTCTAGAGCACCCATGATTTGTCATGATAATATAACATTAGTTCTTTTATTCAAAAGAGCTCCATTATTATCCTCTATCAAGATCATTTAATCATTTAACGTCGTGTTTAATGCAATATCAAAACCAAAACTAATAATAATTCTTTCATCCACAGGGAAACCTTAACATATTCTGTGAGAGATCATCAAAGCCATTCAGTGCCATGTTTTAATCAACCAAATATCCATATCACCATAACATTTTAAACCATGATCTGAGACAAATGATCTGTAGAATATTGCACTGGTACCATCACATAAGAAAAATAAATATGAGCGTTGCATATCCACCATAGTGCCACAAGTCTTCAAGGGGGTCCCACCTACTAGTTTATTATTAATATAGATATATAATAAAGCTTGGTAATCATTTGTGACCATAGTATTCATTGTTTCTCTTTTAAGTGTCAACAAAATGGTGACTCCACAAGGAAATTTGTTTCCAACATATTAAGAACTCATAATGTATGGTTTTGCAGACCAGGTGAATCGTAGATCAAATAAAATATTTACCAGAATGATTACGCAATAGGGGCAGGTGAGGCAGTTTAAGGAAAATATGACCTGGGACTTTAGGAATAGATCATGGAAAGTTTTACATATGAGGGGTTTATTCCTGTATGCATAAAATTCAATTGGTCACAGTGAAAGTGTTTATTGTTTAAAGGAGAAAATCTTCTGGTGTGCTCTTTTTGAATCTCGGGGTGGAGGGAAGAAAGGGAAGATAGAAGTAGGGATGAAAATCCAATTATCTATCTAACAATAGCAGTGGAAGAAGAAATCAATTTCAATGATGTCTAAAAGGGGGACATCATAACAGTTGTGTAACCTTATTGTTATTGATTAACAATACTCACAAAATAATATCGCTATGGCAAAAATGATCTAGAGTTTATTTCTAAAAATAAAAGAACTTAATAAAAGAAAACAACAAAAATGAAACAATAGAAAAATAAAAACAACAAAGCAAAATCAAAGCACTGAAACAAAAAATTATAATACAAAAGTAACCTTGATGCAATGTTTTAAATCTCAAACTGGTTCCACATAGTGTTTCAAGTAGGAACCATTGGTACTATAGGAAAATAATTGCTCTTCCAAGTCCTTTAGAAGATAAGAATTGGCGCCCAGGACAAAAGAAATTTTAAAAGGACCCAACCATAATTTTTGAAACTTTGAATGTCTTCCTCTATCGGCATGGGATGAATCCCAAAGAAAGACTTTCTCATTTACCTTAAATTTGACAGATTTTGCGCTTTTATTGAAATATTTATTTACGGTTTGTTGTATTCTCTTTATGTTATCCAAGGAAAACATCCTTTGTTCCTCTAAAACTAACAATGCATTTATCCTTTGAGAGACATTAAAAGAATTTAATTCTTCGATCTGTAGCATCAGTCGTAGATAAGAAAGTTCCATCTCGGTAGGCAGAATAACTTCTTGATCATAAACAAGTTGAAAGAGAATGCAACCTGTTCTTACCTTGGTAGTAGTGCGATCTTCCCAAAGGGCGTAAGTAAGGAGGGTGTGCCATTGACGAGGCTTATCTTCAATGAGAATTTTGATAATTGTAACTAGATTTTTGTTAGTAGACTTGGCTTGCCAATTACCTTGAGGGTAATAAGATGATGAGGTAAAATGTTTGACTCCCATCTTAGCTAAAATCTGATTCATATTAGTATAAATGATAGTGGTACCGTTCTCTATAATAATTTCTAAAGGAATGCCAAATCTAGAGAAAATATTAGTTTCAAGGAAAGAAGTAACCTGTTCATCCTGTGAATGTTTAAGTGGGACAAATTTAGTCCATTTCGTAAAATAATATGTGGTTGTGAATATAAAAACCTGCCCTGTTGAAGGTGGAGGATTAAT
Organism: Picea sitchensis; assembly: GCA_010110895.2. Taxonomy (NCBI): domain Eukaryota; kingdom Viridiplantae; phylum Streptophyta; class Pinopsida; order Pinales; family Pinaceae; genus Picea; species Picea sitchensis. The sequence goes on along the minus strand of SNQJ01S0000211.1, from coordinate 288,754 downwards.
AGGACCGATAAAGTCTAGACCACATTTCGAAAAATAAAAATCAAAGAGGACAGGTTGCAGAGGCATGAAAGAAAGACGTTCTTTGCCAACGAATTTTTGGCACTTGTCACAAGATTTTGAAAAGTTATAAGAATCTTGAAAAATTGAAGGCCAGTAGTACCCTTTCCTAATGATCTTAAAAGCAATAGTTTTCGTAGAAAAGTGGCCACCCACATGAATAACAGAATCTGAAGATCCATGGGTTTCTTGTAATGGTTTATGTGCTTCCTCATTATTCACACATAGAAGTAATATACCATCGAAAGATCTCCTGAATAAGAAGTCTCCTAAAATCACATATCTAGATTATTCAAGACGAAGCCTTCTCCTTTGATGAGTATCTAAGCTATCTGGACATCTCTGATTTTGCAAGTAATACACCATATTTTTATACTAGGGATGTTCAAATATAGGAAGGACTTGACTATCAATGTAAGATAGTGATGAAAGAGGATTATCGTGTTCGTCAATTTCTTCACTTTCTTCAACATGTTGAGCCAAGTGAAGGGATAAGTCTCGTCCCTTAATTTGTTTTGAAGTCATGATGGTTAAATCATGCTCTTGGATATTGGCAAGCCAATGTGAAAGCTTCTCTGAAAAATAAGTCTTTGAAAGAAAAAACTTGACAGTAGGAAAAGGGACTTTTACCAGTGTGTCATTGCCTAAGATAAAATGGCAAAAATTTTCCACAACTTTAACAAGAGAAAAAACATGTTTTTCAATATAAGAATATTTTAATTCATCATTTGACAAGCTTTGACTCATGTAAGCTACTGGTTTTTTGTTAATATGGTCATCACATTGTAGGGGAACAACATAAACTGATTCCTCCATGGCATTAGTGTATATAATAAAATCTTTCTCAAAATCTGGCTTCGCCAAAACCAGTGCGAAACTTATTGCCTTCTTAATCCTCACGAAAGCATTCTTGACATCATCAGTCCAAGTGTGGGGTTAATGGATCTTTGTTTTTTTATAACTGGTTTTATACCCTCCTTGATAGGAATGGCATGTTTTATAAGAGCAGGACCAAAACCACGAAGATCCTCATAAGACCAAGCAAAAAAATATTGAAATTCACGAAGTAACTCAGTGAATTTCAACTTTTCTTCATCGGTACATTGGGCACCTATATTAACATTCTTTGGAGAATCGGGTGTTCCAATGTTCAAGGAAATGGTTTCATCCACTTTCCTTTTTGACTCCTCTTCTTTATTCTTTTCTTTGTTGCCTACATCACTCGATGAAAATGAACTTTCTAGAGGAGTCAAGCCCTTCAGAATTTTGTTGTTTTCCATGGATATAATCTCCTTGGGCTTATATGGTTCATTTTGTATGAAAGAATAGATGCTTTCATCACTAGGGAAGACCTACCATGACTCTACATTTTCATGGATATGAGGACGATATAAATATTGGAAAGTACAATCAGGTCTTTGTGGAATAAGTTGCAAAAAAAGCTAACGTATCGACCATTGAATTCAATTCCCTTTTAACACGAGTGATGTTAAATGATAATAAGTTCGAGATAAGCATTCAAACAACTTGGGTGTATCATTTCATTAACTTGTTTCTAGGATAATATATTTTATGTACAAGGTTCATAACAATCTCATAGTCCTCAAAAATTGTAAGATGTCCACAACCTAAATTATAGGCATTTTCAATGCCTAGCAATAATTCTTCAAATTCGGTGACATTGTTTGTGCAAGAAAACTATAACCTATAGGAAAAGTTATGAATTTCACCTACAAGTGAGTACAATATAATGCCAACTCCATTACCTTCGTTGGAGGATGAACCATCAAAGTGCATGTGCCACATACCATCCTCTAGATCAATTTGTTCCAGAGTAGTGTTATCCTCATCCACAAAGATGGAGTACACTCCTAAATTATTGTCGACATAGTTTACATTAGGCTATGGAATGATTTCTATATAAGGTGATATTCTTCCTTCCCTTAGGACTATGATATTCTTTCCATTCCAAGGAATGGATAACTGTGTCCTGTCAAGTGAAAGATATCTGCCTATCAGGGCTTGCTAGTCTCTTCCTAAAATGATAGAATAATTACTTACTAGCATGTCAATTACCTGGATATTAAGGATTGTCCTGATTTTAGGATGTGCGCACAGAACCAAAGTCATGTCTTTTATTTCACCTATAGTCGACTGTTGTAGACTATTATATGAGAGCATGCTTCTAGAATTTTCATTGGTACAAGACAAGGCTATCTCTTCCATAATAATTTTGTACATTACGTTTGGGCCTGAACCGCCGTCAATTAGGAAACAATGGGCTATTTTGTCCATAATATTTACAGAAATGAAAAATGGGGGATTTTTTACAGGGTGTCTAAAATTATTTACACCTACTTTATTTACAATAGAATCCTTTTCTTTTACCTCTTCAGAGAGATTGGCTATGGTGGAGGCTTTTCCTTCCATGAAATGTTTTAGATGTTTTTGGTGCTCAGGGATGACAACCATGTCCAGAAGAGTAGCATCAACCTTGATATTAGCCAATTGGTTGAGAATGTTATCTTTGGAAGCGGCAAGAGGGGAGGGAATTTCTTGATTGTCAGGAGTCTTGATCGCTTGTTCAATAATAACTTGCAAATATGAGCTTGGTCTAGAAGAAGTACAAGGGGGATCATAATTTCCTTTTGAAGCATAGGATTTATTCCTAGTTTTTATGATCATGACATCCTTTGGTTCTACCCAATCTAGAACAACAATGGTAGTTTCAGGCCTTTTTCCAGAGATTTTATCTCTGGCACTCTTATTTACCTCACAAGTACTTTCCTCATGATTTTCCTCGAAAAATTTACACCAACTACGAGGCATGATGGCCTTGGGCTAAAAATTGTTTTCATTAGTATTCCTAAAAGATGATGAAGAAGAAGATGATGCCCCAGGAGTAAGTGAAGAGGTATTTCCCTTTCGCTCATATGTTATCATTCGATTATTCATATCGTATACCAGTTGTAAGAGGGAAGACATGTTTGTTTGTTTAATTGAGTCTCCCTTGGGAATACCTATTCTTTCTAGTTGGTCTTCATACTCTAGAAAAGTATGAAGAGCGGAACCAAGATTGTCAATAACTTTTTCTTCAACCCTATGTCGATAAGAGGAAGTTAGAGCATTGTAGTAATGCATAAAAGCGACTTGGTTCTGGGGGCGAATAAGTTCGGGAATTTGATTTAACAACTTGGTGAAATGTAGGTTGAAAGAATTGATAGTCCCACAGTCTTTGTACGCAATGTTATTGTATTCCCGTAATTGTTCGGCTGGGCCCTTAGACTACCCATAAGTAGATTTGAACCAGTAAACTAACTCTTCCCAAGTGAAAATAATCCTGGGAGGGAGATCAAAGAAATATGTCGTTTCTTTCCCTTCAAGAGAGTTGAAAAACATGTGCATACAAGTATCATTGCCATTAGATCCTATATTGTGGCATGCATTAGAGAATTCCACCAAGTGTTTGTTTGTAGTGACTATGTTATTTCCTGAAAACCTAGGAAGATGTTCTTTAAATTTTGGTAGCAGACGAGTGGCAGGTGCTAGGTTTAAAGGGGAGGATGCATGCCACAAGGTAGTAGTAGCATATTATATGAATCGAAAATTCCATACTTCTATATGACCTTTGAGGGGTTGGTAGTAGATTGGATAGGGACCTGATGGCTATACAAACTATCAATTACTGATGAGCTTGAAGGTTGAGATGAAGAAGCACCTCTAGTGCCAACAGAGCCACCCATAGATGTCATTTTGTAAATGATGGGTGAGGGCGATAAAGTTGAACTATCCCAATCAGATAAAGTTCTCCTTAGAGTACCTTATTGGGTTGAAAAAACAACGTTCTTTCTTCTTATTTCAGCGATAGGAGTAATTTCAGGAGATAATCATATTTTTTCTCCTAGAGATGTGAGGATTTAAGGTCATGAAAAAGAAGATCAAAAATTTAGAAACAAGAGAGATACAAATGATTCCTAGGCTTCCTTTGCCTGGCCTCCGAGCATTCTCGAACACTTATGTCTTATTCAATTACTGCCCATGAGCATTCAAGCTCAACCCGGGTGTTAGAAATTTCTAAGATGGTATTGAATAAATTTAAAGAAATGATGGTTTGGTCTTTATGACCATGTTCAATATTGGGATGCCTTGTAACATGTACTGTCATGAGGATAAGAAAACAATCGAAGAATAAAAAACAAAAGAAAAAATATTCAATGATAATCAAGAATACAATCAACCAGAGAGATATGGAAGATCACCGCAGTATGGTCGCCAAATAAATGTTGAGGAAAAAGTATGAATTACCTTACTCAATTATTTTCAAATATTTCTTGGCTAGGAAAATATAGTCGGGAATGTCACCCTGGGTTTTATAGCCTCAAAATATTCTCCCAATCCATAAGTATTAATTACTAGAATCGAGGCTAATTTATTAATGAAAAAAATGTTGCAAAATAAAATAAAGTTTATATAATTTTTTGAAATATACATAGATTACATAAAGTAAACATGGAGATCAAAAAGTGAAAAGTAACCAAGTCATAAATACACATATATAAGATAGAATAAAAATATGATTTATTTCATTCTAAGATATCCAAAGTGTTTTTCTCTTTACAAAAACCCTGTGAGGGTATGGATCAAAGTTTTATTTAGAGATCCCCGATGAACACCATACAAAAAAACTCTGATAATCAAACAAAACTAAAACTTATAATCTGGATCAGCTTGCCACAAATTGTTGCCAATTTGACTCTGCAAGATATTCTTTATCAGCCATGAAAGTTAATTCACAAACAGACAAGAATACACAGACTATCAATGATGGATCAAAACCTTTAAAACAAGCGTCTGAAAAGTTTAGTTCAGTCTTGAACCTTGCTGTCTACAATAAGACCCTGTTGTCACAAAGAGAATTAGGCTTTGAATAAACTTAAGAATGAATGAAAACTGAAACAATCTTAGGAAACCAAAAGAGCAAACCTTAGTCTTGCTTTCTCCTTCTATTCTCCCCTTGTCTCTTCTTCTCATTCAACTTTTATTCTTCCAAATAAGTTGAAGTAGTTCAACTACTTTCTTTAGTTAAGTTAGTTTGACTTAACTAATTAGTTAGGAGAAGTAAATAATAATCATATAGGTAAGGGTATTTAATTAATAATAACTAGGTAGGTGGGACCCCTTGTGACTCCCGTAAATATATTCTTTTCAAATCATAAAATATAACACAAAAATGATAATCATCTAAATCACATGCCACCCTTGTAGCTCCCTTAAATATCCTCCAAACTGGATATTTTAAATATCAGAAATAATTTATATCATATCCAAAAAATATATAAATATCCACATCATCCACATTATCCATATTATCCAGAAAATACCAAAACAGATCTTGTTTTTTAAACATTCTGAGAAGCATCAACACTGTCTTCATCAACTCAAATCATAAAAACACATAATCTAAAAACCATACTTGCCACTCTAGGAGGCAATTTTTCTTTTTTCACTGTTGTTTCTCTTTGATTTCTCGGAAGTAGCCCGTGGTTGGTTAGACCCTTGGAGATGTATCTCATTGATAACATGGGAAAAATCATCCTTCAAATGCATGCGGGAATACACGTATTTTGAGGAATCATCAGAGGGAGAAGAAGGGGAGGTCGTTGCTTTTCCTTTATCTTACATAGGTCGGGGAACATTAGTTTCTAGTATTTTACTAGCATGTGAAGCTTGAACAGGAGAATCAACACGGGAAATCTGGACATTGGGATTGACAGGTGGTGGGAGAGGTAATGAAATATTGGGCCAACCATGATGGTGAGAGACAGTTGGGTTGAAAATCTCTTTCCATCCATCATTTGCAAGGACTTCTGGTTGCAATGACACATGTGGAGGAACGATAATGCCAGGGATGTTCTGAGGCTGGAAAGAAGGTCTTTCTAATCGAGGTTGTACTATTCCATGACCAATCCAGTTAAAGAACCCATCTTGGAAAAACTGGTTTAATTCTTGGGGGTCAGCATCAAAATGTATGGAAAATCTAGGCCTTTTAGGACCTTGGTTCCAATTTCCCCTGCCTTTGTTATTTCTTCCATGGATTCCCCTACTAAAGAAACTCATCTTGTAGCAACAGTTTTTCAGTAATGAAGCTCTTAGAAAACCATACATGACACTTTGCGTACATGAATAAAAAATTGGCTCAAAAATTGACACGAGATACATGTAAATCCATCCATATCAAACCATTTATTAATCACCAAGTGAATAAGGGGTGATAGGTCTCATGGGACATATGGAGGGAGTGTAATTAGAGAAAAGTGACATAATGATAGGGTATTAATAAACAAATACTGTTCAACAATTAATCAAACAATTTACTATGTCATAAAGTATCAAAATATCAGTCATCAATCCTTGTTGTGTTATCCTTTTGTCTCTTTTGCACATACTTTTTCTTTTATAATTTATTTCACAGAACAGGGATGCAATAAATGAAATTGGGATTATGAGGGGAATGTAATGAGCGAAAAAGTGATAGAATGACACATAAATAATATGGATACTGTTTAATTGAAAATAAATCAAAGCATGCAAACAAAACATATCTCTGTTCAGACCTTCAAAGTTTAACAATGTTCACTTTTTCAAAACAACAATTTAAATTGTTACTTTCTTTGACAAATTTGTATGTTGACTTCCAAAAAATAATCTTTATGCCCATAATTATTTAATTATAGAATCCTTTGCATCCATATAATCATTATATGAAATTCATAACGAATAACATTGCAATCGATATGAGAAACCACAATATCCTTTAAGCCATAAATATACATTAACTCAAATGCTAAATCCTTTAAAACCAACAAGAACACGCATAGTGTTTATAATCACTTATATCCATCATTTATTTCAACACTGTTCAACACAATCAACTAAATGTTATAACTCTTATTCGGGCCCCAATCAATTCGCACACATGTGTCTTTTTATATAAACAACATAATATGTGAACCAAATAACCTTGAATACTCTCGGCCCAAGCTTCAAATAAAAAATTAGGTACAGACTTCTTCCAGAATTGCCAAACGAGGAATGCAAAAAAATCATGCCCAAGTAATCATGCATGCATAGTGCTCCCACCAACCATCAAAATGGAGTAATACGATATCAAAATAGTATTTAGGGTTTAATACAACAAGTGGAAGGTATGTACAGGTAGTTCAATTAGAGGGTCAGGTCTTCAAATAATGCAAACAACTCATGCCCTATCACGATTTAGCACATAACAATAATATGTAAAAATGATCTCGGCTATAAGGCTTTCCAAAACAACAGACAACCAATTCCAAAAGGAAACTAAATGAATCCAATCCCTTTAAACAACACTGTAATATGAGTGTCCAAGAACAAACCTGTGCCCAACCAAAAGGATACATAATGATTCCATCAAATTCTAGGTGGCGTTAAGTTTAGATTGTGCAATGCTTTCCAGGAAACGGTGAGGTCATAAGCAATAAGCTAACAACTCGGGATTTTTCCAAGACAAGGAAAGAAACACTTTAATATTTCATCAGTTCACATTAAAACCCATAAGGTTGAAAAACATGTGTACACTAGTCATAGAGATGAACATGGTGTGGACAACTTGTTGATGGGTCCTAAATCCTTTTAACTCAACAATAGGAACCAAACCCACTACCGAGGCCCAAGTAGACTTTGCAACATTTAATGGTGGAATGGTTCTCCAAATCTTGCAATCCATCTAATTAATCAATGGGCTTTACGCACTGATTGACATGATGTTTTCTTGTGAAAACTCCTCCTTCAGTTCAAACACTCTCTTTTTGTATTTTCTCTTATAGGTGGGACCGATACAAGATAAATACTAGTATAAACCAGTTGGGTAACAAAGGGAAAATAACTTAACTACCGAAGAAGGATGAGTTTAGGATAACCCTAATACTCAAGCATGCAGACAATGATTCTTACTATTGAGATTCAACCAGAATATCCTAGTGAAAATTATGCACCTATACTAGGATGGATCCTTAGGCTATTTTTAGGTGGAAGAATATTTTTAGATGATGAGAAAATTCTATTTATAGATGTTGAGCGAATTCTATTTATAGATGTATTTCGACTATTATTATCCTTTAATAATAGTTGGAAAATAAATATTAGTCTATTCTCAACGAGCGCTTGGAAATAGTTAACTGAAGTGGAAAATCAGTTAGCTATAGGAAATTTGAGTTCAAAGGTTGACTGGTGGGACATGCAAGTGAAATTAGTTGTAACTGAGTGATTCGAAGTTGTAATAGAGTTGGATGTGTAGTTATGTGAGTTGTGAAGTAGTTTAACTCAACTAAGTGAGTTAAGCTCAGTTGTACTAGTTGTAACTGAACTTAAACTAGTGAGATATCAATGAATTAATTATTAATTAATTCACAATCAATGATCTCACATGAAACTGAATATTTACCATTGTTAACTACATGCATGTCAAATCCAGTGGAGACCCAGTTGAGATAACAGGTGAAAGGGAAAGTTTGACTATCAGTTGTGACATTAGTGAGTTCACTCATGAAACCACACACACAGTGGATGTTCCCATGAGTAATGCGCGGCCTAGGTAAGAGGGATTCATTCATTGTAGGGATTTTCCATTAGCAGGGATTTGCGCAGAGGAGGCAAGTTGTGTGGAGGCAGTAAATTGGCACATGCATTTGCCAAATTTTGTATGACAATGTGAGACGATTGTATATTGTACTAAGAGCTCTTGGATTAGATTTTTGTATGAGATTGTTTCATGATACGTGATATATACATAATATATGATAGTGGGGTTTTTAGCTATATGCTTTCCCGGTAAAAACATATGTGTTATGTGTGATTGATCTTTATTATTGACATTGCAATTGGTGATTGTGTTTTAAATTCCGCAAGAATATTAGTAGAAGCGATTATGTATTTAACAGTGGCATATAATTGTTATATTAGGAGAATCCAGGCAATACATAATTTGTATTGAAATTTCTACATGGTATCAGAGCACAGAAGATTGCAGAAGTTGAGTTTGTGATTGGATAGAATTCGAATTTGTAGAAAGACTTTCTTGGTGCTACAACTGATTCAAGATCTAAATGGATTTCAATGGCTTGAAGTTAGAGTATGCACTCGAGGGAAGCTCGAACTAGATTTCCTGGAAGGACAAGATGGAGGTAGTACTCGAAGACAATGGCTTGAATGAATTCATTGACAAGTATGTTCCTAAGCCAGATGTTATAGATGTTGCAAATCTTGATGCATGGAAAAAGAAAGTGGCAAAGGTGAGGAGGATCCTGTTGGAGGGAGTACAATACCACATTGTCTCAAACCTCCATGGGAAATCCAAAATATATGTAATGTGGAAGGATTTGATGGATCTATTCCAAAACAACAACGACCATAGGAAATTGGCGCTCAAAGATAAACTCAGGAAGATCAAGATGGAGAAGGGCGACTCCATTCCAAAATATCTCACGAAGTTTGTCCAATGTCGGGATGAGCTGGGGAGTGTGGGAATAAAAATCGATTATGATGATTTGGTGAGCTTGGCTCTCCTAGGACTTCCCAAGAGTTGGCACAATTATCAATACTCTGTCAATGGAAGGGAAAAATTGCTAGGTTGGGAACGACTATGGTCGGATTTGGTGCAGGATGAGTTTAGGCGGAACACCAAAGATGGATATTAATCAAAGCATGATGATGAAGAGGATTTTGCTTTGTATTCCAAGTCAAGGAAAGGGAATGGGAAGAAATTCCATTCAAAATCCAAGTCTAAAGTCAAGAAGTTGGATTTGTCCAAAGTGAATTGTTTTCACTGTCACGAACATGGGCATCTCGATACTAACTGTCTGCAGAAGAAGAAGAACAAGAAGGTTGTTGGAGTTGCAGTTGGTGAGGCCCTTGCCTTGCAATTTGAACTTGACTTCTCCTTGATTGCATGCATGGCGTCAAGTGCATTGGGATCGGTGCGGTATTTGGATAGTGGCGCTTCCTTCCACATGACGAGAGATAAGGATATTTTCAGTGACTTGGAGGAGAAAGATCTCAAAATGAATATAGAGATGGGCGGCGATGGATGATACAGTGCGAATGGCATTGGTACCATTAATTTTCAAAGGGAGTTAGGTAAACCATTTCAATTGAAAGATGTTATGCATGTTCCAATTCTAAAGAAAAACTTGGTCTCAGTTGCAATGTTGGAGGATAGAGGCTATGACTTTGTTTTCAACGATGGAAAATATTTCCTACGACATAAAATAATAGGTCAAGTCAAGAATATAGGGATTCAAGTTAAGAATATCTACAATCTAGAGGTAGATGGTTGCACTGCCATGATGGGAAAGGAAAAAAAGGTGGTGATCCGGGATGAGGGTGAATTATGGCATAGGCGATTGGGCCATCTTCATCATGGAGCCTTGAAAATCATGCATAAAATATATACTAGACTTCCAATGGGAACACTTGCTCAGTTAGAGCAGTGCAAGGGTTGCACCATGGGGAAGTATGTAAAGTCCACCTTTCATGAAAAGGAGAACCGTGCTTCGGTGATCCTGGAGAGAGTTCACATAGACGTGTATGGACCATTATCGGTTTCTTAAACAAAAAAACATAAGTATTATGTTATTTTTGTTGATGACTTTTCTCGTAAATGTTGGATCTTCTTCATGTAGAATAAGGATCAAACATTCTCAAATTTTTGTGAGTTTAAAGCATTGGTGGAGAAAAAGTCGGGCAAGTAGGTGAAGGCTCTAAAGAGAGATAATGGTGGAGAATACATCTATAACAAATTCAAAGACTTCTGCAACAAAGAATGAATTCGAAGAGAACTCATAGCGCCTCATAATCCACAACAAAATGGGGTTGCGGAGAGGAAGAATAGAACGATCATGGGTGCAGCACGAGCGATGTTGCATGATCATGGCCTACCAATGAATTTGTGGGTGGAAGCATGCAATGTTGTGGTTTATGTGCAAAATTCTTGTCCTCATAGAGTACTTGGCATGAGTACACCTGAAGAAGCTTTCACTGGTAAGAAACCTGATGTTTCTCATTTTAAGATT
>SNQJ01S0000211.1:244756-277582 GCA_010110895.2 Picea sitchensis | reverse complement strand
TACCAGTGTTAACTACAAGCATGTCAGATCCATTGGAGACCCAGTTGAGATAACAGGTAAAAGGGACAATTTGAATATCAGTTGTGACATTAGTGATTTCACTCATGCAACCACACACATAGTGGATGTTCCCATGAGGAATGTGCAGCCTAGGCAAGAAGGATTCATTCATCGCAGGGATTTTCCATTAGCATGGATTTGTGAAGATGAGGCAGGGTGTCTGGAGGTAGTAAATTGGCACATGCATTTCCCAATTTTTGTATGATAGTGTGAGCCGATTGTATATTGTACTGAGAGCTCTTGGATTAGATTTTTGTATGAGATTGTTTCATGATACATGATATATACATAATATATGATAGTGGGATTTTTAGCTTTATGCTTTCCCGGTAAAAACATATGTGTTATGTGTGATTGATCTTTCTTCTTGATATTGCAATTGGCGATTGTGTTTTAAATTATGCAAGAATATTAGTAGAAGTGATTTTGTATTTAACAATGGCATATAATTTCTATATCAGGAGAATCCAGGCAATACATAATTTTTATTGAAATTTCTACATGGTATCAGAGCGCAAAAGATTGCAGAAGTTCAGTTTGTGATTGGATAAAATTTTAATTTGCAGAAAGACTTTCTTGGTGCTACATATGATTCAAGATAGAAATGGATTTCAATGGCTTGAGGTTAGAGTATGCACTTGAGGGAAGATCGAACTACATTTCTTGTAAGGACAGGATGGAGGCAGTACTCGAAGACAATGTCTTGAAGGAATTCATTGACAAGGATGTTCCTAAGCCAGATGCTACAGACACTGCAAATCTTGATGCATGGAAAAAGAAAGTGGAAAATGTGAGGAGGATCCTGTTGGATGGAGTACGAGGCCACATTGTCTCAAACTTCCATGGGAAATCCACACCATATGCAATGTGGAAGGCTTTGACAGATCTATTCCAAAACAACAACGACCATAGGAAATTGGCGCTCAAAGATAAACTCAGGAAGATCAAGATGGAGAAGGGCGACTCCATTCCAAAATATCTCACGAAGTTTTTCCAATGTCGGGATGAGCTGGGGAGTGTGGGAATAAGATTTGTTGATGATGATTTGGTGAGCTTGGCTCTCCTAGGACTTCCCAAGAGTTGGCACAATTATAGAGACTCTGTCAATGGAAGGGAAAAATTGCTAGATTGGGAATGACTATGGTCAGATTTGGTGCAGGAGGAGTTTAGGCAGAACACCAAAGATATATCTTCATCAAAGAATGATGATGAAGAGGATTGTACTTTGGCTTCCAAGGCAAGGAAAGGGAAGGGGAATAAATTCCATTCAAAATCTGAGTCGAAAGTCAAGAAGCTAGATTTGTCCAAAGTGAAGTGTTTTCACTGTCACGAACATGGGCATCTCACTACTAACTATCCGTGAAAGAAGAATAAAAAGAAGGTTGTTGGAGCTGCAGCTGGTGAGGCCCTTACCTCGCATTTTGAACTTGACTTCTCCTTGATCGCATGCATGTATTCAAGTGCATTGGGATCAGTGTGGTATTTGGATAGTGGTGCTTCCTTCCACATGACAAGAGATAAGGAGGTTTTCAGTGACTTGGAGGAGAAAGATCTCAAAATGCATATAGACATGGGAGACAATGGATGATGCAGTGTGACTGGCATTGGTACCGTTACCTTTCAGAGGGAGTCAGGTAAACCATTTCAATTGAAATATGTTATGCATGTTCCAGGTCTGAAGAAAAACTTGGTCTCAGATGCAATGTTGGAGGGCAGAGGCTATGACATTGTTTTCAGCGATGGAAAATATTTCCTGTGACATAAAACAACAGGTCAAGTCAAGAAGATAGGGATTTGAGTTAAGAATCTCTACAAGCTAGAGGTAGATGGCTGCGCTACCATGATGGGCAAGGAAAAAAAAAGTGGTGAGACAGGATGAGGGCGAATTATGGCACAGGCGATTGGGCCATCTTAATCATGGAGCCTTGAAAATCATGTAGCAAATATCTATTGGACTTCTAATGGGAACACTTTCTCAGTTATATCAGTGCAAGGGTTGCACCATGGGGAAGTATGTAAATTCCACCTTTCATGAAAAGGAGAACCATGCTTCGATGATCCTAGAGAGAGTTCACACAGACGTGTGTGGACCATTCTCGGTTGCTTCAATAGAAAAATATAAGTATTATGTTATTTTTGTTGATGAATTTTCTCGTAAATGCTGGATCTTCTTCATGTAGAAGAAGGATCAAACATTCTCAAAGTTTTTTGAGTTTAAAGCATTGGTGGAGAAAGATTCGGGGAGGCAAGTGAAGGCCCTAAGGAGCGATAATGGTGGAGAATATATCTCTAATGAATTCAAATACTTCTGCAACAAAGAAGGAATTCAAAGAGAAATCATAGCACCTCATAACCCACAACAAAATGGGGTCGCAAAGAGGAAGAAGAAAATGATCGTGGGTGCAACATGAGCGATGTTGCATGATCAGGGCCTACTAATGCATTTATGGACAGAAGCATGCAATACTATGGTTTATGTGCAAAACCGTTGTCCTCATAGAGTACTTGGCATGAGTACACCTGAAGAAGATTTCACTGGTAAGAAACCTGATGTTTCTCATTTTAAGATTTTTGGCTCATCTGTTTATGTGCATGTGATCAAGAACACCAGGAAGAATCTGGAGCCGATTGCTGAAGTTGGGATATTTGTGGGGTACATAGAAACACCCCATAATTATCATGTGTATTTTCCTAACAATAAGATGACTGTTGTGCGGCAAGATATAAAATTCGATCAGGGGAAAGCCATGCAGTTGTTGCTTGAGAGGGAGCTAGACTTGCATGCAGAGGAGGAACTGCTAGTTCCCAAAGATGAGTCTCAAGATCTGGATCAGCCACATGAGGAGGTTCATGGAGTGGAGGAAGTCACTCATGCAAAGCCATCCATCAGAAATGGAAGAAAGAACACCACGAAAGTTGATATATTGAGACTAGATGTTGCACAGAATGTAGGAGGCCCTACTTCACAGCGCAAACAAAGACAATCTCCTGATCGATTTACTGGATACATGGCTCTCATGATCAAATGTATTGTGACTGAACCATATTCCTTTTAGGAAGTAGTGCAAGATCCCACTTGGGTTAATGCAATGGTGGAGGAGTATGACTCCATTGTCAAACATAGTGCATGGGAAATTGTCCCAAGATCGGTTGACAAATCAGTGGTAGGTTCGAGGTGGATCTACAAGGGTAAGATTTTAATCATTGTTCTTTATGTTGATGATTTAATACTGACTGGTGATGAGCATTTGATACACTCATGCAAGGAGGACCTTGCAAAGGAGTTCGAGATGGAGGATATGGGCCTCCTTCATTATTTCCTTGGATTGGAAATATGGTAGCGAGATGGTGAACGTTTTGTGTCTCAAGGCAAAGGGAGATACTGTGTAAGTTTCACATGGAGGGATGCAAACCCATGGATACTCCTCTTCTAGAAAACTGGAGGAAAGAGGATGCTACATCTGGAGTGGTAGTGGATGCTACTATCTATCGACAGTTAGTGGGTTCGCTAATGTATCTAGTGAACACGAGACCATACATTTGTTATGTGGTTAACCAACTGAGTCAAGCGATGGTTAATCCTACCAAGCTCTTTTGGAAGGCGGATAAGCATGTCTTGAGATACCTGAGGGGCACATCTGAGTATGTATTATGGTACAAATAGACGGATGAGGTGAATTTGCATGGCTTCACGGATGTAGATTGGGCGGGCAACCCAATGGACAAAAAGAGCACATCAGGGGGGATCTTTAGTATTGGATCTACCGTTGTTTCTTGGTATAGTAGGAAGTAGAGATCTGTGACACTCAGTTCATCGGAAGCGAAATACATGGCAGAGAGTCAAGATGCATGTGAGGCTATCTGGATGAGAAAGATCTTGGTTGGTTTGTTTGGTTCTCATTTAGATCCGACAGTGATTCATTGTGATAATCAGATTTGCATTAAACTCTCTATTAATCCTATATTTCATGATAGATCTATGCATATAGATATATGGTATCATCATATCAGAGATTTTGTGCAGCGGAATATCATGTTGCTTCAGTACATTCCTATAAAAGATCAGGATGCAAACATTCTGACGAAGTCACTCATGAGGAGAAAATTCGAATACCATAGAGACAGGATCGGGGTGAAGGATAATCCATTTCTTGTTGAGAGGGAGTGTTGATATTCAACAAGAAGATCCTAGTGAAAATTATGCACCTACACTAGGATGGAGCCTCATGCTATTTTTAGGTGGAAGTCTATTTTTAGATGATGAGAAAATCCTATTTATAGATGATGTCTATTTATAGATGGTGAGCGAATTCTACTTATAGATGTATGTCGACTATTATTATCCCTTAATAATAGTTGGACAATAAATATTAGTCTATTCTCAATGAGCACTTGGAAATAGTTAACTGAAGTGGAAAATCAGTTATCTATAGGAAATTCGAGTTCAAAGGTTGATTGGTGGGACATGCAAGTCGAATTAGTTGTAACTCAGTGATTCGAAGTTGTAACAGAGTTGGATGTGCAGTTATGTGGGTTGTGAAGTAGTTTAACTTAGTTAAGTGAGTTAATATCAGTTGTACTAGTTGTAACTGAACTTACACTAGTGAGAGATCATTGAATTAATTATTAATTAATTCACAATCAGTGATCTCACATGCAATTGAAGATTTACCACTGTTAACTACATGCTTGTTAGAACCAGTGGAGACCTAGTTGAGATAATAGGTGAAAGGGACAGTTTGACTATCAGTTATGACATTAGTGAGTGCACTCATGCAACCACACACAAAGTGGATGTTCCCATGAGGAATGTGCAGCCTAGGAAAGAGGGATTCATTCATTGCAGGTATTTTCCATTAGCAGGGATTTGCGCAGAGGAGGAAGGTTGTCTGGAGGCAATAAATTGGCACATGCATTTGCCAATTTTTGTATGACAGTGTGAGACGATTGTATATTATACTGAGAGCTCTTGGATTAGAGTTTTGTATGATATTGTTTCATGATCCATGATATATACATAATATATGATAGTGGGGTTTTTAGCTTTATGCTTTCCCGGTAAAAACATCTGTGTTATGTGTGATTGATCTTTCTTCTTGATATTTCAATTGGCGATTATGTTTTAAATTCTGCAAGAATATTAGTAGAAGCGATTCTGTATTTAACAGTGGCATATAATTGTTAGATCAGGAGAATCCAAGAAATACATAATTTGTATTGAAATTTCTACACTTGCACCTACAACAAGCCTAGTATTAATACACTAACCTGTTGATGTTCCAATTATTGACTGAGATACGATTATTAGAAGAAAACATACATGCAATAAATGATGGCAAGAAAAATAGTTTCCTTAATTCTAATCAACAATCACATATTAACACAACAATTTACTCTTCATCATTAGAGACAAGAACTATAAAAATATTGAATTAGATAACTTATCAACATATTCAGAGGCTCTTACTCATTACAACATCCATTCATGAGATAAAAATCAGAAATAATTCTTCTTAAGATCCAATCACACACACCTTTGATGTAAAACATAAAATCTTTGTCTCAGGTCCTAAACATGATTTCTCAATTAAGGTGGCTCTGAAAAAATTCTTTACAATAAAAAAATGAGGGTCTTTCCAAAAACCATAGACCTTTTATAACAGGTTGATCCTCCTATTTATAACATATTATTGACTAAAAATAACTATCAAAAGTGCAAGCTAAGTAAAACAAAATATCACCTCATGGAACTTTCCTCACTCAGTCTTCTAAGAGTCATCAAATGTTTCACTTGAGTGGATTATTCTTCTCGTACTCTGACCATTTGATGAAGAGATCCCCGAATGTGTTGGCATATGGGAATTTGTGTTGGACCATTGGGGCCGAAAGGATCTCCTTTATCTCCACTTCTCGTGCCTGATACTTTATTATTTTATCGCTTAACTAGTGCAACACTGTCTGAGCCTTGATCGGGTGTTCCATGAATTGATGCACTTGACCAGGTTCCATGTTTGCCACCTTTTCTATCTCCGCAACCCACAATGAATCTTGTTCGACATGCAATTTGACTAGGTCATGCAAGTCAAAAAATTCATTGGGTGTGTTGAATTCTAGAAGTTTGTCGTCTCTCCTCCCCCGGTTGATCTTGGTCCAGCTTTTTTCACACTCGACCCATTTATCTTGGATTTCCTTATGAGGTTCTTAGACCATTTTCACCCAGTATTCGATTGAATTCTTTATGCATTCGACACTGCCCTCCCTTAGTACCCGAATGTCAGGATCTTCGACCTCTCGACCCCATTGGACCACATTGATGTAGTCGATCCTTTACACTACTTGGTGTGCTTTCTCATACCACCTTTCCATATCCTTGCAAGTCACCAGATCCATGAGGGTATCTTCTTGGATGATTATCCTTGCAGTGAAAAGGTGTCTCTCATTCGTAAATTTACTTTAGGCCTCCTGGAATTTGCTTCTCAGGAACATCGTGTCCTGTGTCGAGTCTTGATAATATTTTGTCATATGGCGTAAATTCTCCTACTCCTTTAGCGCAGTGGCCAAATCCTCTTCATCCTTTCTCACTCTATCTAGGGTGGCATCTGTGATCTCCATCCTTGAGCCGATAAGCTCGGATGCCTTGGCATGCTCCGTGCTAATCAATTTTTCTTTTGTGGTGATGAGGATGGAGCGATCCAGAGTAAGCCTCCTCTTCTTGGTGGTTCTATTCATGATGGATTTCCTCTTCCAGTCATAGGAGATGGATTGTATGTCAATGACTTCATCCATGGGTTCGGGGATTTGCTGATCTCCCCAGGTAAGCATATTTCCCAGGCTCTCGATGGTGTAAATATGTTCAAGAATGGGTTCTTGAACCTCTTCCATGTGTTCCGAAGGTCCAGCCTCTGGTTGTTGATCATTGAGAGATAGAGTATCGGCTGAAATTGAAGCATCAGGGGTAGGCTCGATACTTACTTGATAATCGACTGTTGAGATGTCAATTTCCTGTTGCAGAACTTCTTCTTCTTGTTCGCCCGACCCTAGTGCATCCTTCATGCTATCCACTTGGGTCCCTAGTACATCGAGTACATTAGTATCTAAGACACTTTTGACTTCCTGATGATTTTGTGGAAGGCCTTGAATTTGAGCATCGGGAGCTGGGGAAGATGCTTTCTCGGGTTCCTTTTCCTCTGTGATCTGCACCGGAGTCACCAAGGATAGCTCTGAACTCTCCTCATCATCATAGATTTTTATTAAGTCATGGAGGGGGTTTGGTGCACTTTCTCTCCTGAATTTCATTGTTATCTCTAGCCGAGTCGAAACGTTCCCTAGTTATCTGGACTATGGTGTTGTAACTTCAGGTTCATCTAACCTAATGATTTCAATAATTTGTATTAGCTACGGGTCACTTGTACCTTCCCTGCTCTCAACTGGGTTTTCATTAGGTACCCTTTCCATTTCTACAAGGTCTGGTTCATTTCGCAACTGATCAATTACTTGTTGCGCCTGTTCTATTAGGATCATTCTCCTTGCCTATGCCTCCAGTGTCATAGTCAATCCCTTGTTCTGCACCTCTCTGACCTCTGCCGCTCTGACTTCTTCCTTGGATCTGAGAGCCTCTTGATCCGAATGTTCTATTTTCATCGCCTATTCATCCAGGCTTAGGGCCCTGAACTTGGTCATTTTTGGGTTGACCATCCTTTGTACCACCTCGTCCTAGTCTTGGGAATTTTCTGTGAAGACTTCGTCTTCAAATTTTTCATGGGTGTACGACTAGCAGGATGACACTTGTGAAGCATGTTGCAAGACCAGGCCCTTTGGATCATTCTTGTCGAATCATCCCATCGGGAATATGAACTTGAGTTGGCTCAACCCTTCTTGTTTGTCTTGAGCGATATCCTTTACCAAGTAGAACCCTACATGGAAACCATAAGGTATGAATGCTCGTTTCTTGTCCTTGACCAGGGTGGCATTGTAGCCTTGAAATATGGTTTGATAACATATTTCTCTTATGAAAAGTTGGTCCTGGACATGAGATGGTAGGAGATGTGGTGCTTCGGTGGCCCTGAACACCCTGATGTAGGTGGTGCACTCATCCAAATACCAATGGCCTACCTTGAATATCATTTTTTTGGCTATTGTTGATAGCCTTGGGAATTCCTTCTTAAAAAGAATAAAATAAATTAGGGTGATGAATTTATCGTAGATGAGGGAGTAGGATTTCTTATACCTTTTTTCCCATAGCACGTTGAAGTAGACATGGACCGGGAGCTCTGCAACGTGCCAACTCAGATTCATGTCGGGGAAGACGTTTCGGGTGCACATGACATCGAGCAAGTATGAAACCATGTAAAACGTTGGTGCTTCCCCTTCCTTTGGCGCCTGAGCCTGCTGCACATAGATACTCAGTTGCTTGGAGATTATTTCTCCCCAGTTGAAGATGCACTCGATAATCACAACTGTGTATGCCAAATCCATCCATGCCTTTGAAAACCTAGATAAATATTTCTCTCCGTATAATCGGCAGATGAGAGCCATCAAATAGACGTATGGCTCCCTTAATTTAGTTGTCCCATACCAGCCAATGCTCCGGTTGGTAAAAATTTTGTCCTCCCTCCACTATGAGGCCATCACTCGATTGGTATCATGGTGTTCGTAGAAATTCATGACAAAGTATGTGTTTAGCTACTCCTCTGGGTCCCTGAGTTTGTAATACTTCTGAACTTCTACCGGGAGGAAAAATCCAACACACCCACCATTTTCATCATTGATTAGACACTTCTGTGTGTCTATGTGGTTGATGAGCCATTTAATAACCTCTATGCAGGGAAAAATGGGGGTTCTACTTGCTACCATATGTAGATACAATCGTCGGATGTTCGGGAACACCTGGTCGTCGAGCACCCTTACGTATGGATCACTGTGTGGGATATATTCTGAGTACTCTTCTCAACTAATATTGTTAAAGATATCCCCCCAATGTGGAAGTGCCATTTTAGACCCTGTGCTTTCCTCTATATCGCCAAATGCCTGAGGTTGGATAAAAAAATTCTCTGTTGTTGTCTTAATGACAGGTTCCGGCCTTGGGGTGTATTCCAATTATTTTGCGATCCCTGGATAAGAGCCTTCACCTACCTCTAGTTCTTTCAGCTTTGGTGCCCTCGACGATCATCTAATGGTTTTATTTCTTGGCGGCATTGTTCCTACAACTTAAAATAAAATTTCAGAGACTGTGTAAAAGAAACAATCTGATAAAAACATATAAATTATAGCCATGTAGGATTTACAGAATCAGATACATACCTATGGATCTTGTTAAAACCTGGTTATTTTGATAATCATAGAGTTGATATAGCCTTCGAGTCACTCATATTTCTCCTTCGGATGCTCCAAAATTCTCTTATGCATAGAATGATTTCGTTTACAACGACTCAAGAGAATTTAACAGGGAGGATCTTACCGTGTCGCATCAACCATTCAATTCGGGTTATGAGTGGATTTTTAACAAATCTACCATTGAATCTCTATAACTTAAATTCATCGTGGGTTGATGATGGAGGCATGGGTGGTGATGTGGTATATCAGTGATTTTAAATGACTATTTTAATTGGCACACGAGGTAGCAACTAATGTAGGATTGGGTATTAATTAGCTCCTTAAATGCTCAAAATCTGATTGTATCTAATGCTAAAACTTCTGATCGTGTCACTCTCTCATTGGGTGGATTAGGGATGGGGGGTATGTTATGAACATTTTCGTTGATATCCTCCTGCAAAAAAGTTTCGACGTTGATTGATTTTACCATACATTGATGACGCGACAACTCTTACTCAGAGGTGTGACTGGGACTTAGGGAGCAAAGGATAACTCGGGGTAGAACTAGACCATACAACCCTCTTACCTGGTAAAGGCATGTGGCGTTGAATACCAGTGAATTAATTCACTTGTAATAATCGGTAGCGAGACTTCCCTCAATATATTTGTTCTAAAACAAACCTTGGCATGCCGATGCTGAAAAAGTGTCCGGGATTAGTGATCGATGAAAAACCTATCAAAGTTCTTTCGGATCAACTCCCCTGAAAAATTACCAATGCCGAAAGCACATTGGGGATCTGTGATCGGGGATAAATTTTATCATGTTCAAAAATTTGGCGATGATCCTTCTAGGTTTTCCCCGGTACCGATGAAGTGTGTCGGGGTATCGGCCATCCACAATATCTTTTCTCTCTTCTTTAACATATGTCCATCTCCTCTTTTACCAATGTCGAAGGGGAATCGACTATCGATGATATCCTTATGCAAGTATTGATGAAAATAAAAAAACTTCCTTTTTCCGAAGCCGATGGAGATCGACGCTCGATGACTGAGGTTTTCTGAGTGGTTATTTTTTCTTCTTTGAATTCCTTCTGATGTTGACCTTGAGCATGTTCAGTGAAGTGTTTGGCTGTCGATTCCTTATTCAGGTGTTAAGGTATTTTTAGTCACGGGGTTTCATAAGTTCAAGAAAACCTAAATAGGTGATGAGAGTCATGAAAATAAACAAAGACAAAACATTTTCGTGAATGAATAAGAAAATGCAGAAGATCAAGTGTTACCCAAAAAAGTAAAAATTTGACAGAGGCTTTTTTAGGGTTTGTTGAGTGCTCAACACAACTTAAACACAGAGACCTGTTATGAAAATCCATAGATAGGGTACTCGCAAAGATCATATATTTGAAAAACCATAATAATTAATTTCCACAGAGAGGCCAGACCTTAAAACCCAAGCCATGACCTAGCAGGTTTCACTGTTAATTTTATTCAACAATTCCATGCGAAGATTACACATAACAAGAAGAGTGTGACCATTTTATTTTTTAAGTGCCAATATTCCAGAACCACCACCATAAGAAACCAAGGATGCAAACACCAATACACAGTTCAAAAGTATCGTAACAACTTAAGAATCACACAGACCACGAGAAACATGAGCCAAAAATTGATTCAAAGGGAAGAGTAACTATCATGGATGGAAGTGTAAGAAAACCCATACCTGGAAATATCTTGCGCAAGGCAAAACAAGACTGTGTATCTCCTTTACGACCGAACAAGGTAGAACAACAACAACTACCGGAGCCAAAACCAAAATGCAAGAATGACTAAGATGACAGGCTCGAGGGGAGTTTGAGTGACATGCAATAAATGCACATCACTTCTCCCTTCCAACCTCATTCAATTCAACGTACGATCCAAGCCGATTCAAAATAGAACTAAACAATTAATCAACCAAATTTCCATTTCCATATCATTTTTGCATAGTGCGCCACGCCTTGGTAATAACAACTTCTTTAAATAACAATATTCTAGGAACATAACCCAATGTGCAACCATATATGAAATTTGAACAAGGCGCGTAACCATAGTAGCAAGGGTCTAGAGCACCCATGCTTTGTCATGATAATATAACATTAGAAATCAAGTATAGTTCTTTTATTCAAAAGAGCTCCATTATTATCCTCTATCAAGATCATTTAACCATTTAACACCATGTTTAATGCAACATCAAAACCAAAACTAATAATAATTCTTTCATCCACAGGGAAACCTTAACATATTCTGTGAGAGATCATGAAAGTCATTCAGTGCTATGTTTTAATCAACCAAATATCCATATCACCATAACATTTTAAACCATGATCTAATAAAAATGAATTATAGAAGATTGTGCTGGTACCATCACATAAGAAAACTAAATATGAGTGTTGCATATCCACCATAGCACCACAAGTCTTAAAGGGGGTCCCACCTACTAGTTTATTATTAATATAGATATATAATAAATCCTGGAAACCATTTGCGAGCATAGTATTCATCGTTGCGCTTTTAAGCATCAACACAACCTAGTGAACCTGATGAACTAGAGTAATATGAGTTCCTCTTTCATTCACAGATGTGGGTGAAGGGTACTCCACTACACTTCATCGTTGATAGCGGTAGCTAGAAGAAACTCATCTTAGCAGAGGTTGTCAAGCAGTTAGCTCTGTCGAAAAAACTACACCCACAACCATATACCATTGAATGGCTCCACCAAGGGAGTGATATATGTGTTAGCCAACATTGTTTCCTACCCTATGACATCAGGCCCTTCAAAGATGAGGTATTGTGTGATGTCGCCCCCCTTGAAGTTTGTGATATTATTTTGGGCCAACCTTATTTATGGAAATGTCATGATGTATATGAGTCTAGGCCTCATAGTGGTATTATTACTTTAAAAAATAATTGTATAGGATACATGAAGTAGTATCACCTATTGTCATTTCCTTGATCTCTTCCAAGAAATGCAGGAAGGTCATCTCTCAGACCGAGAAGTTTTTATTCTTTTTTATTCATGCTCAATATGAGTGGAAGGTTGCAGCCACATCCATGGCCTCCGTGACAGGTCTCTCCATGTAGGAGAAGCAAGTGGATAATGTCGTGGAAGAATACAAAGACATCTTCTCCTCACCCACTAGGTTACCTCTGCACTGTTAGGTCAAGCACTCAATCAATTTGACCCTTAGTGCACCGCTACCCAATGGTCTAATCTATCACCGCTCTCTTTCAGAAAATGAGGAAATCAAGCGCCAGATCTAAGAGATACTCAAAATGGGGAACATCTGAACAAGATCATCACCTTGTGGAAATACCAATCGTTCTTGTGCAGAAGAAAGATGGGACCTGGTGACTCTGCATTGATTACCGGGCCCTAAATAAATCGGGAACCAGTACCCAATTTCCTGAATTGATGGTCTCCTTGACCATCTCAAGGGGGACAAATAATTCAGTAATATTGATCTGAAGTTCGACTACCACCAGTTCCCAATAAAGCATACCAATGTATGGAATATTGCCTTCAAGTCCAAAGAAGGTCTTTTCAAATGGTTGGTCATGCCCTTTGTCTTGGAAAATTCCTCAACAACTTTGATGAGGATGATGGACAATATGTTGCATCCTTTCACCAATTATTGTGTGGTGGTGTATTTGGATGAGATCCTTATATTAAGCGAGAGGTAGGAGGAACACTTACAACATATTAAACATGTTATGCACACTATGTGGCAACACAAGCTATAAGAAAATTTGGAAAACTTCTCCTTCGGTATGAACAAGGTCCAACACCTAGGATACATTGTTGATGAGCATGGGGTGCATGTCGATCCAACCAAGATATAGGTCATTTTTTATTGGCCAGCCTCGACCACACTCACTAAGATTCAAATATTCTTAAGCCTTGCCAATTTCTATCGCAAGTTTGTGTCAGGATTCTCCCACATTTTATGGGCCCTTTTCCAAGTGACCAGGGGTGGTGGCAAGGAAAAATTAATGTGGGGCTAGTTGCAATATAAATAGTTCGATGATTTGAAGAAACGCTTGGGCTCAACCCCAATGCTCCCATTATCCTACCTCCAACAACCTTTTGAGATTGAGACAAATGCTTCAGACTACGTTGTGGTCATAGTTCTCACTCAGCATGGACACCGCATGGCCTATAATAGTGAGATGCTATCAGATACTATCTACAAGTACCCCACTTATGACAAATAAATGTACTCCATTGTACACTCCTGTCGTCAGTGGAGACATTATATTCTCTGGAAGGAGAAAATAATCCACACCGATGATAATCCTCTGCATTTCATGCTAACACAAGGTAAATTACATAATTACCTCCATCAAAAGTGGTCTATATACTTGCAGTAGTTCCATATCAACATCAAGTATAATACATGGAGAATAAACCGTGTCGCTGACTGCGTCAGTCATACTCTAGTTGGAGTAATAACCACGGTTCTACACTCATGTGGACATGAGACCTCTGATGGCCCCAACTCTATGAGAGCGATCCTGACTTCGCCAATACCTACCATATGTTGGCACAAAAACAATTGTCACTAATTTCCATCTTCAGGATGGGTTGTTGTGCCATGTAGGCCATCTCTACATCCCATCAAGTGAGAGAGTGAAGCTAATTTGGGAATCTCACTACAGTTAGGTGGAAGAAAATTTTGGCATAGAAAAGACAGTGGCAGTGCTGCACCACCATTTCTATCAGTTGAAAATTCAACATGATGTCAACAAGTATATTAGGTCCTGCACGGACCATGTCATTGCCAAATTGGCCATTAAGAAACAAGGCATGTAAACCCCGCTACCTACTCCCAACAAGCCTTGGGAATCCATCTTGATGGACTACATGTGGGGCCTTCCTTCAACCAAGTAGGGAAATGACTGTGTTTTCATGGTTTTTGATTGATTTTCCAATATGATGATTCTGGCCACATGTAAGAAGAGCATCACAATGAAGGCCACTGCCAATATCTTCTTCGAACAAGTGTGGGTAAATTTTGGGATACCAAAAATCATTATCTCAGAATGGGACAATCAATTCCTCATCACATTCTAGTCGAGCCTGTGGTCACGGTTGGACACCAAGCTCACCAAATCCATGGCCTTCCACCTCCAAACATATGGCCAAATTGAGGTTGTCAACAAGATGATAGTGCATATCTTACACATGTATAATTCCAAGAATCCACACACATGGTATGAGATTCTTCACTACGTTTAGCATAGTTACAATAGAGACATGCATATCTCAACCGACTATAGCCCCTTTCAGGTGGGGTTGGGATTTCAACCATTGGGTCCCATGGATGTTGCACTACCCCTTGCGTCCACACAAGAAGAATCATCCCATGCTCAAACCGAAGCTGACAAGGCCACCCGGTTCATTGAACGAATCCATTGTTGGACACACCGACCACACTAAGAGGGGGGGTGAATCTGTGTAGGGCTCTTTTTCACTTCCCTTCACAAAAACTCCTTAGTTATCAATCACCATTTACTCATCACTTATTACTGTCATTTCTAACCAATTGTATGTGAACATATATTAGCAATAGATAATACCGACATATATCATAAATAATCTATCACCACAAAGAACACAAAGAAAAAAATATGTATGTACAATTTTATTTTTATTATGGACTACAATCCTTGGGTTTGTCATCAACAACTGAATAGAGTATCGACTCCAAAAGAGCACTAGCTCTGTAATGCAAGACTCAACTTACACAAATCAACACCAACTGAGAAGAGGATTCAATCCTCAACAAATACCAATTTATCAACAGGTACGCAACCTATTAGTATTGAAACACATGTATGTACGTGCCCTACCAATAGTTCATCCCGTGTATGTACGCGATCTGACTCACAACATCTTGTGTATGCCTCTTGAAGAATTAGGGTTTTCACTCCTTGAAAACTCATATCCTCTGCAACCTCTGTTAAATCCACTTCTTCCTTTCATTGTCCAATCTGTACCATAACCAATAACAACACATCTATGTTTTCCAACATCTCACTCATTCTCCTCAACCATACAATATGAATGTTACTTAATCATGTATAAGTAACTAGTATACTATGGAAACCATATCAGTACTGAAAGATGAGAGTGTTTCTCAATCAATCAATCAACCAACATAACCATATGAAAACAACCATACCAAGAATGCCTTAAGCATTCACTATACCATAAGAAAAAGTATCCATCAAAACAATCATGTAACCATACCAGAACTTGTATGAAAAATCTGAGCCCATAGAATGCAGATATGGAACTTGCTTCAAACTTCAGGAACCTGGCACCAGCTCACACTCAAGTCTTTGTGACTATCTCCAACTGTACGTGCTCTGACCTCCTTCAACCCGCATGTGTACGTGTGCTGGCTCACTGCAGCTTGCGTATGTACGCGCTCTGACCCACTGTTGCACGCGTACTCCTTCAGAAACTAGGGTTTTTGAACTTCCAAAAAATTTTCCGTCAAGATCTCAGACTTATGAAAACTTCGATGTGTCCATGACATCCTGTAATGAATCTTTCACCTAGAATAGATCTTCAATATGCTCAAGAAAGATTTCTTTACAAGAGACCCTTGCCTCTTATTTATACTCTCCAAGAGGCTTCCTTTACTTAGCCACTTTGTCCACATATCCACTTTATCGACATAACCACTTTTTCCACATATCCACTTTATCCACATAACCACTTTTTTCCACATGGCTACCTTTATCCAACTTTGTCCACATAGCCACTTTGTTCACATGGCCACTTCATGGATAGTTTCACGGACAAATTCATTGATCTTTATCTCATTATTCCACAATTAAGCATGTTTTCTCTAACCATACTTCTAGGATGACTCAACCACAAAGCGTCTTCCCGTGAGGTATTTCACCATAAGGGGGCCACTTTGGAGTTCATCCATTTTTACTCCCTATCAACCATGACAAGACAATAATGAGTCATATTTACATCAATCCAACTGGAATAACCCATGACAACACATCACTCTGACATTGTCCCTTTTTCATTGATTCCATGCATGACCACATGATCCAACGATCAATACATTAATGCATGAATCCATCTATGCATCATATATCAATAAGAACAAATCGATGCATATTCATCTACGCGTGAATCCATCTATGCATCATATATCAATGACAACACATTGATCCATATTCATCTATGCATAACATCATATAACTATGACTCCACTTGACATCAATCCATTCATCTTCATCTATGCATGACATCATATAACTATGACTCCTTTTTACATCAATCCATTCATTTATGACAATAAATGATCCATCAATCACTACATCGATTTACTATGACAAGACATTGTTCCTTTGACATCAATGACAACATGATCCAACAATATCCCCCTTTGGCATTGATGGAAATACCAACATTGATGTCAATACCAATCATCGATGGAAACATGTAGAAATGACATTTCTCTTCATCAATAGTCATCTCATTCACATCAATGTGATTATCTCTCCCCCTTTGACATCAGTGGCAAAGGGTAGTTCTCTCCTTGGGGTTTCTCCCCCTACCTGAACTCTCCTTGGGGTTGCTCCCCTTTCCTAAATTCCTTTGATTTTCCTCTGAATAATCTCTCCCCTTTTGAACAGGGGATATCACTATGTTATAATGATGAAGATATATTTCTAATGCTCCCCCTTTGACCATTACTCCTCCTGGAACCATGCCTTTGTGTCCTTTCTCCAAGTATTTACCTTTTCATCTGATAAATCTCTCCTCCTAGAATGATGGGAAGAAGAATGACCCCCTCTATGGGTATGTCTCCCCCTATCTTCTCTACAATATGAACAATATGGTACCACTGCAATATGCTTCTGCTGCAAATGATCCTGCTCAATCAGAACATAGATTAACTGCTTAAAAATGATCCTCTCTTCCTGTGACGATCCTTGGACCTATCCATGCATCAAACTCATTCCATACCATACATCATGAAGAAAACGATACGTCAACAATGAATAGAGAATCATGAACAAAACATCAACAATGTACATCTTGTGCCATATTGTGTGCCAACCATGCACAACCTCCAAGTACATCAATACCATACAATGTGCCATAAGATATCATCAATGGAGTGTATCAACCATATTCCAAGACCAACATGACAACCATGTGCCTCAAACAAGTGTCATATCACTAATGATATGCCTCTACCATGAACCAAGTGACACAACCATGTATCTCAACCCTCAAACATCATAACAAGTGTCTCAACTATATCATCCCATACATCATGTACTAAAGTATATACCAATGATGTACTTTAGCCAAGTACTATTGCCCACAAACATATACCATCTATGAGTGCATCAACATTGCACTAAACATGTATCACCACCTGTATCAAGCAAGTGCATCAACCATTCACCAAACCTCAACAAGATTAAATACAATCAAGATGTGTTCCCATACATGTATGTTATATCAACCATAATCCATGTGCCAATCATACTTCTAGCAGGTGCTTCTAACAATGCACAAAAAGTGTATCAAACACATCAACCATAGATCAAGCTATGACTCATCAATGATGTACAATATAACTAGCTCATCAACTCATCAACTACATGTCCCAATATGTAGCTCAACCATATGCTAAATTCATGCACCAAGATATCCAACAAATGTTCCTCTAACAATACATCACAAGAAATATCAATGGAACTCAAATATGTACCAACCATGTACCCCAAAAGTTGTTCCTTAACCACCATTCATTACAACAAATAATAAGCATCCAAAAACATATGTACTAGAAGTGTTCCTCAATATATCAATGACATTTATAGCTAGCATCATCATAATATATCTCATAACAAAAGTGCCATAACTTCACTGTCACAACTGACATTGTTCCTCAACAAAAAAAGCCTCAATCCATACTCTAGCGTTGGTCTAATGCATCAAGGATAGAATTTCAACACTCAACCATATGTCATCACCATACATCACTTATGTATGTCAATATGTAATCATGAAAACCTGCAACAAACCATGTGATACCCTGCAACACAGAGTTATACAATCACACCAAGCTACAACTTATTTGCACAACCTACTTTCCAAGGATTTTACCACATGTACGCAGCCTGCTATATAGACAACTCGCATAGGTACGCGACCAATTTATAGGTCAGATCATGTATGTACGCGACTGTTACCAATGTAACCAACATACTCTTCAGAAGAAGTCAATCTTGAGCTTTCCTTAGGGCTTCCATTCTGTTATGATTGTTCAGTCTTCTTCACCCACTTCTGAAGGTGTCCTAGCTTCTTAGAACTTGAGATCTGAGCTTCCATGTTTCCAACATTGTCTTCTCTTCTAGCCTCACGTGTTCTTCTTTTCATGCTATATGAAGTCCTCATCATGCACTATCTTCTTGTGTTCCATCAATCCTGGGATTTGTGGCCAAATCCACTACAGTTGTAGCATCTCATGGTGTGACAATGAGCAACAATGTGTCCTACTTGTTTACATCTCCAACACCTTAGGGTGTTATGAAATATTTCATTATCTCTCCTTGCATAATATCTTCATTCCAAAGCTTTGTGGCCATATTCATTACATGAGTAACAGTGACCATGAAAAATATTTTCATACATTTGCTTTGGTGTCCATCTTGAAGGTGTCTCTCTTTTGAATTTTTTTTGAGGTGTAAATATGGTTTCTTGATGTCTTCCTTGCTTTGTTCTTTTCAAAGTTTCCTTCCCTTGTGTAGATGGTTGAATTGTAACATTATTTCCATCTTTTGAGAACGAGAGACTTACTTAAATCTTTTTTGAGGTGCTTGCTTCAACATGTGTAGCTTCTTTGTTGTATCCAAGACCTGATTTATCATTTGGTGATATTTGACTATCCAAGATTTCATTCAATATTATTGAGATATTCAATAATTTGTTTGACTTATCTACTTTATTTCTAAGATCAACAACTTCAGATTCCAACTTATGACATGTCTCTTTCTTTTCATTTACTTGATTCTTTAGTAGTTCCTCTACCCTTTTGGCTTCTCCAGTTTGGGTCTTGAGATGGATATTAACTTCAATACTTTTGATAATATCATCATCTACCTTATTATTTTCTTTTATTTCATTCTTTGGTCTTTTGATCTCTTCTTATTTTTCTTCTAATTGAGACCTTTTACTTTCTTCTTGTTCCTTGAGCATTTTCTTTAGTTTCAAAATATTCTTTTTATTATTTTCAAGAAACCTTTTAGTGTTCTTAGAAAGATATCTATAGTCTATATAACTATGGTCATAGATGTATTCATATAGACCCCAATCAACTTTATTTTTAAGCTTTGAAAGTTCTTCTTCTACTTCTTCCATGGGATAATTATCATTTGATTCTTCACAAACTATTTATAGATCTTCTTCTTCACATGAAGAGAAAATTCAACATCATCACATTTAGAATTATTGCAATCAGAGGATTGTGGAGATTCTTTACCTTCATTGTTCTTGATGGAGTTGTCTTTAGTGTCTTCCTTTTTGCCTTAGTATGTCTTCTCTAGCTTTAGCCATAGATCCTTGGTGGAAGTGCATTGTCCCATGCTTTCTTTGATAGAACTTGATATTCCATTGAAGATGGTCTTGAGAGCTAATGCATCATTCTTATTTTCTTCCTTTTGAGCCACCAATAGATTCTTTCCAAACACCTTCTCCCTTTTCCTTCAAATACACTTTCATTTCTATTCTACATGTTGAATAATTTTCCTCATCAAGGATTGTAACTTCATCATCCATTTGTGTTTCCATGGATCTCCTCCAAGATTTTTAAGGATTATGGTGAAGGCCTGCTTTGATACTAATTGTTGGAAACACTGACCACACTGAGAGGGGGGGGTGAATCAGTGTAGGGATATTTTTCATTTCCCTTCACAAAAAATCCTTAGTTAGCAATCACCATTTACTCATCACTTATTACTGTCATTTATAACCAGTTGTATGTGAACATATATCAGCAACAAATAACAACAACATATATCATCAATAATCTATCACCACAAAGAAAAAAAAGAACACAAGATGTATGTACAATTTTATTTTTATTATGGACTACAATCCTTGGGTTTATCAGCAACAACTGAATAGCGTATCAACTCCACAAGAGCACCAACTCTCTAATACAAGACTCAACTTACACAACTCAACACCAAATGATAATAGGATTCAATTGTCAACAGATACCAATCTGTCAACATATACACGACCTCTTAGTAGTGCAACATGCGTATGTACGTGCCCTACCAATATTTCAGCCTGTGTATGTACGTGGTCTGGATCACAACAACCTTTGTATGCCTCCTGAAGAACTAGGGTTTTCACTCCTTGAAAACTTAGATCCTCTGCAACCTCTGTCACATACACTTCTACCTTTCACTATCCAATCTATACCATAAACAATCACAACACATCTATGTTGTCCAACATCTTACTCATGATCCTCAACCATACAATATGAATGTTACTTAATCATGTATAAGTAAGCAGTATAATATGGAAACCATATCAGTACTGAAACATTTGAGTGCTTCTCACTCAGTCAATCAACCAACATAACCATATCACAACAACCATACCAATAATTCCTTAAGAATTCATCATACCATAAGCAAAATTATCCATCAAGACAATCATGTAACCATACCAAAACTTCTATGAAAGATCTGAGCCCACAGAATGCAAATCTTGAACTTGCTTCAAAATCCAGGAACCTAGCACCAGATCACACTCAAGTCTTCATGACTCTCTCCAACTGTACACACTTTGACCTCCTTCAACCTGCGTATGTATGCACTCTGACCCACTGTTGCTTGCGTACTCCTTCAAAAACTAGGGTTTCTGAACTTTTGAAACTTTCGTCGTCAAGATATCAGACTTACATAAACTTTGATGTGTCCATGATATCCTACAATGAATATTTCACCCAGAATATATCTTTAATATGCTCAAGAAAGATTTATTTACAAGAGACCCTTGCCTCTTATTTATACTCTCCAAGAGGCTTCCTTTACTTAGCCACTTTGTCCACATATCCACTTTATCCACATAACCACTTTGTCCACATGGCTACCTTTATCCAAATTTGTCAACATAGACACTTTGTTCACATGGCCACTTGTCCATTTAACCCACTTTCCTTATTTTAGGGTTAACCCACTTATAACCACTTTCCATAATTATAAAGTTCTCCATTTAATATATTATTTAAATAATCCTTTTTGACTTCATCACTTCACTTTATTATTTAAATATTTTTTTCTTTGTAAACACTTTGACTTCTTTGACCTTTTGGGGCTTCTAGCCAACACATGAGGGTCCTCCTACTTCACAAGGCCATAACTCTCAAACCATGAGGAGTTATGTGACGTTCCACATACCATCGGAAATGGCATGAAAAGAACTATCCATATAGGATAGTTTCACTAACAAATTCACTAATCTTTATCTCATCATTCCATAATTAATACTGGGTTCTCTAACCATACTTTTAGGATGACTCAACCGTAAAGCGTCTT
Organism: Picea sitchensis; assembly: GCA_010110895.2. Taxonomy (NCBI): domain Eukaryota; kingdom Viridiplantae; phylum Streptophyta; class Pinopsida; order Pinales; family Pinaceae; genus Picea; species Picea sitchensis. The sequence continues at coordinate 255,574 of SNQJ01S0000211.1, read as the reverse complement.
CCCATGAGGGCTTTCACCATAAGGGGACCACTTTGGAGTTCATCCATTTGTACTCCCTATCAACCATGACAAAAAAATAATGAGTCATATTTACATCAATCCAACTAGAATAACCCATGACAACACATGACTCTGACATTGTCCCTTTGTCATTGATTCCATGCATGACCACATGATCCAATGATCAATACATTAATTCATCAATCCATCTATGCATATTATATCAATGACAACACATTGATCCATCTTCATCTATGCATTAATCCATCTATGCATCATATATCAATGACAACACATTGATCCATCTTCATCCATGCATGACATCATATAACTATGACTCCACTTGAAATCAATCCATTCATCTTCATCTATCCATGACATCATATAACTATGACTCCTTTTGGCATCAATCCATTCATTTATGAAAATACATGACCCATCAATCACTACATCAATATACCATGACAAGACATTGTTCCTTTGACATCAATGAAAACATGATCCAACATCTATCACATCTTCCAACAGGCTCAAAATATTTTTCATAAGTCCAATGCCAAGTACAAGCAGTGCCATGATCAACACCAGGTGCCCCACCAATTTTAGGTGGGCATTAAATTTTGGTTGCATTTTCAGAAAGAACGCCTTACAGGAACTCATTGAAATATTTTTCCACTCCACTATGGACCTTACACCATCACCAATCCTACGAGTGACAATGCTTTTTAGATCAACATTCCCCCTTTCCTTGGCTTTCACCCAATATTTAATGTCGACCTCCTTCGACCATACTTTCCACCATTATTGGACACCTCAAAGAAATAAGAACAGTCAAAATTGATAGATATCAACCCTGAATGCATGGAATAGACATCCAATGATCATATCGTGGACACACAGGTCAAGGGTGCTCACCAACAAAAGTTTCATCTTTATCTTGTTGCCAAAGCGGGGCAACTCTTGCACCAAGGAAAGTGGCTCACCCGAGGCCAAATTCAACAAAACTTTCCTCATCTGATGGGGGAACTCAACGCAATGGAGAACATTGCCTCCTTGTGGGGGGGATTGATCCAAGTGGATATCAGTGGCCACCCACCTCTTCCAACTAGTTCACATATAGTTTTCTCTTGGCAATTGTTTTCTAGCTTTTCAGGTCTTAAACTTCATGGGCCGTTTTGAGGCCCTAAACAACGTTTTTTGGGCTTGCCACAATCACATTATAGATGGAGTCAAAGTGTGATGGAAAAATGTGTATTCCTCGGATAGACATTTACAACGGGCTATCGTGAACCTAAAACAAAGATCGTATGCAAAAGTTATGACCCTGGGAAGTTGATGTACCAACTTACCCCATCGAGGCCCACATGAATTTTGGCGCTTCATCTCCGAGGGTTAGGTTTTTGGATGTCTAGGGTTTTTTTATTTCTTCTTGATGCTAAAACATCCTTGAGGCCTCATTTTACTGTGCTTAGATGAATGATCGTAGCCACCACATCACTTCTCAAATATTTGTTGTCACCATTCGAGCAAGATTGTTTCATTCTGATTTTATAGTTTCAATAGATTTGTTTATTGAATAGAAGTTAAGTGTCATTGTATCTTTTTTATTGTTCTATGTATATCTATGTTAATGTTATAGATCTGTGTTTCATTTTGTTACACTCATAAATTTGTATCACTTCTCTTCTACTCTGATTTGGAGGAGCGATGAGTTATGCTAACAAGTGGATAAGCTTTTGAGAACATTTTGGCACTTCCCATATGTCTTTTTTCTCTTCCATGCTGATCGCAACCTTGTATATGGACAAATCAACTACAAAAATGCATTTGAGTAATGGCTACATAACTATAAATATGAGTTTCTATGTAGATACTCATCAAAATAATGATTAATTAAATCAATTGTGCATTAAGAAATATGGAATACACATAAGAATATAAAATTTTACCTCTAACACTCTTCAATGCATATATTTTGTAGTTGAGTATGTTTAAGTGGAAAAAAGGAGTAAAGTGTAATGTAAACAAGGCATAGCTATAGGTTGTGAATGGGAGTATAGAATAGAACTGTGACAAAATGAGTCCATTTTGAGGACTCAACATCTCCCCCACATAGAATATTTTGCATGTCCTCATACAACCAAAATGACTCTGCTCCCTTCAACAAAATTTCAAAAATGTTATCAGGTTGTTATACAGCTAAACCCTTCATCATACCCCTGCATAATGGCCTCAATATTTATCTCTTTTTAGCCTCTTCTCTTCCTTGTAGTTACCTAGATTTTGAATTTGCATACTTTAATATTTAATTCAATGTTCTTAGATTTTAATAATATCAACTGCTTTATAGACATCCTCAACTACAATACAAAAGTGACCGAAACTAGTCCCCAAATTGTATGAATCTTCTCCATAATTGTAAGTAAACTTCACTAGTAAATTAGTCACATCCGAACCAAATCCTCGAAAGGAAATAATGCATTTTCTCTTGAAGAATATTTATTCCCAAGCATTTAGTGTAAAATATGCAATTGTATGGAGAATCAATCATTCAAGAAAATTATGTAATTCCACATAAAAAACTTTGTTAGACAACATGTAGTAGCCTGCATTAATCCTTTTTCCACCACTCTTGAAGACTTTCCTCACTAACTGTGGCATCTGTTTGTGCCATCTTTCCTTCATCCCTCACACAATTTGATGTTTTGATTCCAAATAATCTTTCTTTCTTACAACTCTAATCCTTTAGAAAATCAACATTGCAAAAAAAAAGAGATGCTTCTAGCCATTGGAATCAAGGCAAGCTGTAATTTTTATGTCGATTCCAGGAAACAGACAAGGTTCATGAGTTGTTTTCCCCCCAGCTCGTTGAACTAATTCTTCCATCTTATAAACATCGTATGTACCTATTGCAATCTGATCATAAGCATTTCCTTTGTCATAATATTTCACACCATAATTGTAAATCATCTCTAAAACAATGCCTATGTCTTCTGGTCCATATCCCATCATAGTTATTGTATACTTGTAATCATGATTATTTGTTTTTCTCAATAGATCCATTCCAAAAATATTTTCATAAAAATTAATTGATCAAGATCTCTTATTCTCATAATGACTTGACATAATGGTTCTGAAGTAGGACCTTTTTCTATCAACTCAAATTTATAACCTTGAACAATATTATTGTCATAGGGAAAATGGGAAAATAATAGTGAAGATATGGGTTTTTTTTAATCACTCTATTGTTATATGCATGCAAAAATATAATTTCTCCATGCATCTTATAATTATTGTATAAAGTGTTTTAATTTATGAGCATTTTGCATGGTTAAGTGATGCAGGAGCATCGCTGGCAAGCACTCGGAGCAAGACCTATTAGCGTCTGGGAATTTGTACGAGAACTCAACGTTGGAAGTTTCAGCTGATATTTTGAAATCCTCTTTAACGCAGAGCCCAAAAAAATCCTAGAGGCACGGTTGAGCGATCACGAACGAAGTGGGAGTTTCCACTCCGGCTCTGGAATGCGACTGGACTAGGATAGTTGTCAGGATACGTTTTCATGTAGACAAGTAGTCAGTTGGAACCCTAAGAGCCCTCTGAGATAAATAGAGCTTTTGTACGCCCGAATGAGGTTGGCTATGAGTAATTAGATGGTAGTAGAAGAAAATGATATAGAAGTAGGAGGAGATTTCTGAGTTTTAGTTTTTTTTTTTTCATTTACAGTTGTAATCATTTTTCACTTTGGAATAAAACAGAGGAAAAGTGATCCAATGCATAGTGTGGAAATTGTTTGCAATGACCTGTTATTATGTTTTTATGAATGAATGAATGAAGGAAGGAATTTCATTATGAATAGATAGAACTGTGAAGGTTAGGATAAGTTTCAATTGTTTCTCTTATGCGGAAGTAGTGCAAGGTGTGCACATAGAATGCAAGGAGCATGTTGACGAAATTTGTTTCGATTCCAAATCTCAGAAGGGATAACACTAAACTTTCCCTTTGCAAGGAGTGCAAAGAGACGGGTGTAAGGAGTGCACGGTCATCCGCAAGAACCCAAAACCTTGCGTAAGATCTGGTGCAAGGAGTGCACAGATCCGAGATTCAGCTAAGTGTCGAAGGGACTTTGCAAGAAGTCGAATAACCAAAAAATGAGAACGCTAGGAGGGAGAGAGGAATTTCTCTTCGAGAAATCCTTAGGATCTGAGTTATCAAAATCCATGAAACACAAGGAGAGCATGGGAAGTTGAAGTCTCCACAAGACCAATCTTAGGAGGAATAAAAAATTTCATAAGTGTTAACGAGATCCAAGCAACAAAATCGTAGGAAGGACAAAGGTCGAAGCCTTTGAATGCTACAAAAATATTCTAATTCTGAAGAAAGCGTAAGTTCACGGGGGGAAAGATTTGGACCGTCTGATCAACGTCTAGACAATGAGGAGAAAGTGCATAGGAGGAAGGATCTCAGTCATTCGGTCAGAGCGCAAGAGAATCGTAGCTGTCCAATCAAGGTAAAATGCACTAGCATTAAATCTTGGAAGGAACACAAGAGGAACAAGGTCACAAAATTTTGAAATCATTGGGACCGTCCATCATTTCGCTGACTCGTGACTCGAAGGAGTCAAAGGTTGAGCCGTGAGAACTTGCGAAACACGAAATCACGACTTGATATGAGTCATTGATCAGAGGAGATATCTGGACCGTCGATCTAGTGACATCGCAATTTCGGGTATCGGGAGAATGAAGGCGAGGAGACTCCAAAGTCGCGAAACAAGAAATATCGATTTGATCACAACCGTTGATCAAAGGAAGGATCTGAATCGTGGATCTAGCGCCATCACAATTTCAGGTATCGGGAGGACGAAGGTACGTATAATTCCAAAGTCAGGAAATGAGAAACACCGATTTTTTCACAGTCGTCGATCAAAGAACGATCTGGACTGTTGATCTAGAGTCATTGTGATTTTGGCTATCGGGGGAATGAAGGTAGTAGCACTCCCAGAGTCGCGAAACATGAAATCGCAACGCGCATTTCACTCAAGCATGTGGTCACTGCCAGCGGTCACAAAGAGAGAGGGATAGCACATAGTAGGCCCCTTTCAGGATTTCGGGAGCCGAGAAAGTCGGGGAGAATCACATGCAAAGGCCCGATACGCGAAATCGCGAAATGCCTTTTTTAGTTAGGTGAGTGGTCATAACCATGGTCACAAGAGGGAAGGGCCTTAGCCCATAATTGTGTGGTCATCATCAAGGTCACATATTAGAAGGGGCCAAGAGAGGGGGTGCTAACGCCAACTCTGAGATTTTCACAAAGCGCGAAAGTGAAGGTTGTGGGTGTCGTAGAGCCTGCACTAGGGTTCGTGAGGACCTGTAGTTGACACAGGACAAGACCAGTGAGGTTTCAGAGAGTCACCGACTCCAAAATTGAAGATCCTGACTGGGAGGTCGCACATCCCTTAGGAGGGAAGGGGGTCTGCACCAAGTGGTATCAGAGAAGAAGTTTTGCTTGCAGACAATAGGAAAAGGAGAGGAGACAAAATAACTCGGAGTTGTACTCTGTGTGTGTGACAGACAGTCAACACAATGCCTCCAAGGAGATGAGTGGAACCACCTTTGGTCAATCGAGCTGTAGAAAGAGAGATGTGATAACTTCGTGCAAGATTAGAGGCGATGGAGGTAGCGCAGAGTCGAGAACCTGATGCCAGAGATGTTAGTGATGTAGAGAGTGAAGAAGCAATGGGTGAGAATGTCATCGAAGAAGTTGCAGCAAAGGATGTTGCCAAAGAAAGCTTGTTGAGAGAAGTTTCCAAATTGGGAGGTAGAGCCAAGATGGAGGTCCTAATGTATGGATGCAATTTATATGTTGAAGAGATATTGGATTGGGTAAGATCCATGGACAAATAGTTCGACTATGTAGATGTCGATGAGGAAATAAGGGTGAGACATGCTATCACCAGACTAAAGGGACATGTAGCACTGTGGTGGGATGAACTGCAGGCTGAGAGAAGAAGCAAAGGCAAGCCTAAGATAAAGAGTTGGGACAGAATGGTAGCCAAGTTGAAGGATAAGTTCATGCCAAAATATTATCAGATCAATTTGTTCAAGAAAATGCAGAACCTGAGACATAAAGGGATGACAGTTAAGGAGTACACCAAGGAGTTCTATAGGTCAAACATTAGAACTAGACAAAGAGAGAGAGATGAATAAAAAGTTTCTAGGTATATAAATGGCTTGAGATATGAAATCCAGGATGAGCTCAACATGATGTCAGTAAGGACAGTAGAGGATGCTTATTAGTTTTCACTAAAGGCAGAGGAGAAGTTGGCCAGAAAGCAAGGCCAATGGGGAAGAGTTAAAGGCCCAACCCCCCAAAAAAGTAGGGGAGTTACCCATGAAAGAGAACATAAGCCTAAAGATGAGACTGAGAAACCACACAGTCACTTGGAAAGAGGAGGAAGTTCCTGAGGAAGACAGGGTTGTGGAAGAAGTTCTTCTAGAGGAAGAGGAAGAAGAAGAGGAGGAGAAGTAAGATGTTATGCCTATGGAAAGATAGGGCACATGTCTTGGGACTGTCTTGAGAAAAACAAAGAAGTAGGAGGTGAATCTCACATTTCAAAAGAACAAAGAAGATATGTTGAGGCAGAAGGAGCAGAGGATGGAAGATCCCTGATGTTGAGGAAGGTTCTCTTAAAACCAGAGGTAGAAGTTGAAAATCCAGTGCAGAGGAATAGTCTATTCATGACATCTTGCAAGACTAAAGACAAAATATGCAAGGTGATCATTGACAGTGGGAGCACTGATAACTTAGTATCCATAGAGATGGTGGAGAAATTGGAGCTGGAGACAACTACACACCCAAAGCCATATAAAGTCTCATGGTTGCAGAAAGGACACCACGTAATGGTTACTAAACAATGCTTGGTTGAATTTAATATAGGAGGATATTTAGATGAAATTCTATGTGATGTAATTCCCATAGATATATGCCATATTTTGTTGGGAAGACCGTGGCAGTTTGACAGGAATGCCATTCATGATGGGAGGAAAAATACATACACCCTGGAGAAGAATGGTAGAACACAGATGTTGATGCCAATAGAGGAGAAGAAAGTGAAAGAGGAATCCATCACAAGCATACTTCTCATGAGAGGGAAGGAACTCCTGAAAGAATTCAAGGAAGAACAGGAGATGCAGTTTTTTGTGGTGAGGAAACCCAAAGTTATCCTTACAAGTAATTCAATGGATGATTTTCCTGAAGAAGTTCAGGAATTGTTGGATAATTTTGCTGACATAGTGGTGGATGAGCTACCTAAATCATTGCCACCCATCAAAAGTATCAACCATCATATTGAATTGAAACAAGGAGAAAGTCTGCCAAACAAAGCAACATATAGACTGACACCTTGAGAGAGTGAGGAGGTGAAGAACCAAGTTTAGGAATTGTTAGACAAGGGTTTGGTCAGAAAGAGCTTGAGTCCATGTGAAATACCAACTGTATTGAGTCCAAAGAAGGATGGAGGATGGAGGATGTGTACAGACTCGAGATCCATTAACAAGATCACCATCAGGACTAAAGAAGAAAATTTGAGGCACTTGACATTAGTGATGAGGATGCTACAACAAGAGAAGTTGTTGATAAATCTAAAGAAGTCCTCTTTTATGAATACATAACTCATCTACTTGGATTTTGTGATCTCTTCAAATGAACTGAAGATGGATCAAGAGAAGGTGAAAGCAATCAAAGAATGACCGTCACCCAGGAGCATGTTTGAGGTAAGGAGCTTCCATGGATTAACAAGCTTCTATAGGAAGTTCATCAGAGACTTCAGTGGAATTTGTGCACCAATGATGGATACAGTGAAGAAGAAGAACAAGTCTTTTAAATGGACAGAGGAGGTCGAGAGGAGCTTCAATATACTGAAGGAGAAAATAACAGAACGACCAATTCTGGTCTTACCGTATTTTGAGAAGACATTTTAGGTGAGATGTGATGCAAGTGGAGTTGCAATAGGAGCAATTTTGATTCAAGATAATAGACCTGTTGCCTATTTCAGTGAGAAGTTGAATGAGACCAAGATAACATACTCCACATATGACAAGGATTTTTATGCCATAATTCAAGCCTTGAATAAATGGAGACATTATCTTGTCCCACAGAAATTTGTCTTGTATAGCAATAACCAGGCTTTACAATTCATAACCAGTCAGAAAAAATTGAATCAGAGGCATGCAAAATGGGTTGAGTTTATGCAAAATTTTACTTTTTTCATAAAACATATTGTTGGGAGTGATAACAAGGTTGTTGATGCATTAATCAGGAGATGTTTGATTCTGTAGGAATTTCAAGTGAAGACCTTGGGGTTTGAACACCTTAAGGACATGTATAGTGATGATACAAATTTCAAGGAAGCATATGAAGCATGTGCAAATGCTGTGCTGAGAGACAAAAGCCAATGGATAGAGTACATGGTTCAAGAGGGATTGTTGTTCAAAGGAAATTAGTTGTGCATACCAAAATGCTCAATGAGGGATAACCTTTTGAAGGAAAAGCATAGTGGAGGATTGGATGGACATTTTGGCCATGATAAAATGTTTTCACAGTTGAGCAGTTCATACTATTGGCCAGGTATGAGAATAGAAGTGATAAAGTTTGTGAACATATGTAGAATCTTCCAGCATACAAAAGGAAAAAGACAAAACACTGGATTGTATCAACCATTGCAAATATCATAGAGGCCTTGGGATGTAATAAGCATGGATTTTGTGTTGGGACTACCAAGAATGCAAAGAGGGTTTGATTCCATATTTGTGGTGGTGGATATATTTTCAAAGATGGCACATTTTATCCCATGCTAGAAGACTAGTGATGCAACACATGTTGCAAATCTATTTTTTAAGGAAGTTGTGAGACTTCATGGCCTACCCAAAAGCATTGTCTCGGACAGAGACACAAAATTTGTAGGTCACTTTTGGAGAACACTGTGGAAGAAGTTGGGGACAGCTTTGTCCTTCAAATCAGCTTATCATACTCAGACATATGGATAGACTGAGGTGGTGAACAAAAGTTTGGGAAACTTATTGAGGAGTCCGGTTACTGAACATCATAATCAGTGGGATCAGATTCATCCACAAGCAGAATTTGCATACAATGACTCTCCAAACATGAGAAATGGAAAGAGCCCATTCCAAATATTGTATGGAATGCAACCCAGGGGAGTATCTGAGTTGAGAGACTTGGAACAGAGTGAGGTCAGGAGTGTTTGAGTAGAAGATTTTGTTGCAGAAATGTAGAGGCTCCATAGCCAGATTAGAGGACAGTTGCATAATTCTATCTAGGAGTACAAACATAGAGCTGATCAACATCGCAGAGAAATTCAATTTGAAGTAGGAGATCAGGTTCTGGTGCATCTTAGGAAAGAAAGGTTCCCTAGAGCAACATATAACAAGTTAAAAATGAAGAAGATAGGGCCATGTAATATCTTGAGGAAGTTTGATGCAAACGCCTATGAGATTGAGCTCCTAGATGATGTGGGCATATCGCCCATATTCAATGTTTTAGACCTGTATCCTTACATGGAAAATGACATTGAGGGATCAGAAGATCATGTGAAGGTTCATTGGGAGAAACAAATGCCTATAGCAGAGAAACCACATATGGAGAAGATTGTTGATCAGAGGATTGGCAAAAAGACCAATAGGAAGGTGCATTTTGAATATCTAGTCAAGTGGAAGGGACACCCAATAGAAGATGCCAGTTGGGAAAATGAAGCTGCTATACAGAAGCATGGAAAGTCGGTGCAGGAGCTCAAGGACATGAGTCCATGAATTTTTTTCAAGGGGAGTATGATGTAGGAGCATCGCTAGCAAGCACGCGGAGCAAGACCTATCAACATCTGGGAATCTGTATGAGACCTCAACGCTGGCAGTTTCATCCGATATTTTTAAATCCTCTTTAACTCAACGTTGGAAAACTCCTAGAGGCACGCTTGAGCGATCACGAGCGAAGTGGGTGTTTCCACTCTGGCTCTGGAATGCGACTGCACTAGGATAGTTTTCAGGATAAGTTTTGATGTAGACAAGTAGTCAGGGGGAACCCTAAGAGCCCTCTGAGATAAATAGAGGTTTTGTACACCTGAATGAGGCTGGATGGGAGTAATTAGATGGTATTAGAAGAAAATGAGATAGAAGTAGGAGGATATTTCTGAGTTTCAGTTTTTTTTTTTCATTTACAGTTGTAACCATTTTCACTATGGAATATAACAGAGGAAAATTGATCCAATGCATAATGTGGATATTGTTTGCAATGACCTATTATTATGTTTTTATGAATGAATGAATGAATTTCATTATGAATAGATAGAATTGTGAAGGTTAGGATAAGTTTCAATTGTTTCTCTTCTGTGGAAGTAGTGCAAGGTATGCACACAGAACGCAAGTAGTGCATTAACGAAATATGTTTTGGTTCCGAAGCTCAGAAGAGATAACATGAAACTTTCCCTTTGCAAGGAGTGCAAATAGACTGGTGCAAGGAGTGCACAGTCATTCGCAAGAACCCAAAACCTTGCATAATATTTGGTGCAAGGAGTGCACAGATCCGAGATTCGGCTAAGTGTCGAAGGGAATTTGCAAGAATTCAAATAACCAGAAAAGGAGAACGCCACGAGGGCGAGAGGAATTTCTCTTCGAGAAAACCTTAGGATATGAGTTTTCGAAATCCTTGAAACTCAAGGAGCATGTGGGAAGTCAAAGTCTCCACGAGACCAAGCTCAAGAGGAATAACACTTTTCATAAGTGTTAACGAGATCCAAGCAACGGACTC
>SNQJ01S0000211.1:224285-244208 GCA_010110895.2 Picea sitchensis | reverse complement strand
GTAGACGTCCAATCAAGGTAAACTGCACTAGCATTAAAGCTTGGAAGGCACACAGGAGGAACAAGGTCACGAAATTCCAAAATCATTGGGACCGTCCATTGTCAAGGAGGACATGTGGTGAGATATCAGAGTTCCACCAACTCGTGACTCGAAGGAGTCAAAGTTTGAGTCGTGAGAACTCACAAAACGTGAAATCATGACTTGATCTGAGTTGTTGATTAGAGGAGAGATCTAGACCATTGATCCAGTGCCATCGCAATTTTGGGTATTGGGAGAACAGAGGCGAGGAGACTCCAAAGTTGCGAAACGCGAAATCCTGATTTGATCACAACCGTTGATCAAAGGAAGGATCTGAAATCCTGATTTGATCACAACTGTTCTCAAAAGGAATGATTAGTATTGAATTTGGGAAAGAGGGTAGAATAAACTTTAGGAGAACTGAATAGGATTGTTGTATTTGGAAAATGAATGGTAGGCTTAGAAAAAATAAGGCATGCATGATTTGTGGCTTGAGATATTATATATCTTATGTATAACCTATAAATCAATTTGCAACAAATAATTTAAGAAAAAATTCCCTCTGTAATTTACCTATAGCCCAAGAATTTGATTTCTAGAACTGAATTAAAGCAGGAGTGGAATGTACAATGTTGTTCTTCTAATTTTGTTGCAATAGAAGGATATTCTGGTACTGAGGTTGATTGCCGATGAAGATTGAATCCTGAGGAAGAAAAATTCCTAAAGCTGACGTTGATCAAGAAAATGATGTTGCTATTGAAGAATACGATGATGATGTTAAAGAAGCTCTTAGTCTGCTTGCAATTAAAATCTCTATATTTGAATTTCACGCTTGGTAATTTGTGCGAATTTAGAAAATGTTATAAATATTGGATGATAGGTGGATGACCATATGGCGTTGATTTGAAACCATCTCCAAGTGATGATATTATCTTGGTATGCGTGCAACCATTCAAAACTACAAATCGGCTATAGAAAGATCATTGTATCTATTTGCATAAATTATGGAAATTTTGATTGAATCAGTTTTAAAACATGCTTGTGCATCCTTTATCATTCAATTTCTCAAAATGTTTCCCTTGATTTACTCTATTGATCATATTCTACAAAAAACCCATATTTTGGATTTTCTTGATTCATCGTTATTTGTTTGGAAATGATGTGGAAAAATTGCCTATGGAAATAGTTTTCTACAAGTTTTTGTAGCTACAGAAAGTATAAAAAACTGCAGAATTTCTCTAAAATATATACAAAAGGTAGAATAAGATATGATCTTGTGCAATTTTCCTCTGTGAAATTTGTTTGAAAGAAACCATGATACTGAAGAAAAAAATAAAATATTGAAATGCTTGAAATATGATTTACCTCTCTATTGTCATGATAATTAAAAGAAGATGTGTACCGAGTAATTGGATGCTTGGGAGAAAACAAGTGTGTCGAGGACTGTCTGAAGGAAATCTGAATTTGCATCTGGAACCATAGAAGGACATTGATAACTCAATGTTCTCTCTTTCCCCCACACCGAGGATGATACATGTCTCGATGCATCCTTCTAATATTTGATATTTGAATCATGCTGGAGTCTTAAAGGAGAGGACTGTATAAGTTCTTGTGAAAATTCTACTATAAGAACAAAGGAATCTTCTACATGAATCCTTTTCCTTTGCTCCATTTTGGCCATTTTTAATGTAATGTAGGAGGTGTGTGATGAATATATATTTGAACATTGTGGATGTTGCTAATATTTTGATAACAATTATGACACCTATTGCACTGTATTCATCATGCTAATCAAAAAAATTTCAAACCTATATGTTGATCATATTGAATGGTTGAAAATGAAAACTAGAATCAAATACCCATAAGATGATGTTGGATATTGAGTTTGTTGCAAAGATACATCTACTGAAATGATATATTTGTTGAATTCGATATGAACTTTTTTTTTTTATCACATTTGTTAGATATAACAAATATTGTAGGAACCAATTTCAAATAACAACCATGAATACTACTATATAGAACTAGAAACTATGCTATAGGGAAAGGTATTGCAACAAGAATGACATTCCATTTTTATTTGCAAGATGTAGAAAAAGGATGCAATTGTTGATTCCACTTAACCATATTAGTCTTCATAAAAACTTGAATCCATAGTACAATTCTTACCATGCGAATGGATGTGATGACATTGAGCATGGAAAGAAATCATTGGATTACTGGACATTAATGTATTCCATTAACCAATGCGAGATCACTCACCATTGATGTCAATGAGTGTCAAGGTACTTTAATGTATCCTATCAGGAATAAATGAATGTGTTGGGATCGAGTAGCCTACAAGATATCATAGCCAGAAGGAATTAATGCATCCCCACTGCTATCAAGGAGAAAACCTATCATTGAGGCATTCAAGTTCCAAGGCATTATAAATATCTCTTGAACTTGATCCTATATAAAGTGTTGACATTGATGGGACAATACCTATTGGAATGAAGGCCTTAAGGGATCCCACATGATCCAGTACAAGCATATAAAAAAATTGATTTGAAGAACGGAAATATAATATTGAACCAACATGCATAACTTATGGAAAAATTTTCCCGTTAGTTTCCTGGTTTTCAAGAAAAAATCATGTCCAGTTGCTCCAGTAAATTGTTTTTCACAGCTGGACTTATTTTTATCTTTACGTTTATTTATTTATTCTTCTAACCTATCCTACTTTGCTTGAAAATAAAATCCCATTCATTTATAGGAATATTTCCAATAGATCCATGTGCGTAACAAGATTACAAATAAAATCATATTCAGGTTTGAAACATATACTTTGATATATACCAGAATATGAGAAACCAACTTCTTTGATTGATATGATGTCAAGAATTGTTGGAGAGTGGAGTAATGTTGTGAAGTGGTAGTTTCCTGGAACCATGATTCAATGTAATTATGATGTCCTTGGTTAACTTGGTCATTACTACCATTTTGTATGTCCTCCTTTGTCATGCCATGTAGACCTTCTACTATTTGTTGCTTGGTCTCTTGAATGCATAAAGGTTCTAATGATAAGCATGGTTGAAATTCATTGATCTCAAGTTCTAATGTCTTCTCTTAATCGAATGTTTCCTATGACTTTTTTTTCTCGTCTAGGTCTTCTTCTTGATGTTTCACATGGAACTTTTGATCTACTATCACTTCCTAGAGTGCAGGTATGTTCTTGAATGCTGTCAGAATTTTATCCGCCTGAGATGCATATAGGATATCGGTTGCTGCTAGGATTTGAGAAATTTCTTGAAGTATCATTTACTCCTTTACTCAAAAATTCTTGAACATGATTGAATTCTTCTTGTTGATTGATAGTACTTGTCTTGTACATGAAATAGTGCATGGACGTTCTTACAACACCCAAAAATAATTGAAAATTTTCTACTTTATGAATGAAATCTACAAAAGTGAAACACACTATGTCTTGAATAAATCATGCTACTAAGATCCTGCTATCACCAGGTTATCATTTGACATGAGCTAGTCTTTATATGAATTCTACCTATAAGAATTTAAATGATAAAAATGAAAAACTAATTCCTTTTTGCACTTCCTTGGAAACGACGTAAAAAATTTCATTCAATTCAATTATATGAACTCTACTACATTAAAGTATCAACCTATATGAACACACAAGACCTTTGAAATGGAAAGCAACAGTGAAACAAATATTTATCTCTATATGCATAATATAAATACTAAATAATATATAACCTTCAATAAGAACTTTTTATTTCTTTTCTCTATGGAACCAAGGGGTTAAGTTTTGCATCCACAACAAAATTGACACTCATAAGATATTTATGAATCGAGCTATTTAGGGTAAAACTGAGTGTTTTGTATATACAATATCTAATAAATAACTCTTATACCCAACCTAAAAATAAAAACAATGCAAAACCAAAATTATGAAAGAAAAGTAACAAGCCTTATGCGAATATAACATGAAAAATTAGGGATTCTCAACACTTACATTAATTAAACTTAAAGAAGCTTGGATAAAGATCCTCAAAAATAATTTGTGTTATACAATGAAAACCATATGCTTCTAGGTACTTGAAACCACAATAGATTATGGGTAAACTAACACGACATAAATTGATTAAGTAAATTCAAGGATTGCTTTACAAATTATACGCCTCTTTGTCTAGTAAACAACTCTTTATTACATGTAACTTCAATTCTAGTGGGAAACAACTAATATTTGAAAGATTCAATAAAAATCCTCTAAAATTTCACAAAACAATCGACCCTAGAATAATTTTTAAGCATGTACCGTTTTCCACAATAACATGTATCTTTTTCCTATAAGAAACTATTTATATCATGTACCTTAGTAACTTATGGAACCCAAAAGAAAATAAAATTAGGTCTAAAACAAAATACATCTTCCAAAATATATAGTCTAGAGAAACAAAATAATTTAAAACCATTATGAATGGATAAATTAATTCATCATACCAACGGATCACCAAAAATTTTAACGGTTTAGAATATTCCCATGCCATTTAATTTGGTTTGTTTACGGATAACATTTAACATGATTTAATCAGAGATTGTTTATGTAGGGAATTCAACCCGATTTATTCAAATGGTTTCCTCACAACATTTGTTCAAGTGACATATTGGACATGGATTTTGTTGACCCTCTCTTTCTATATATATATGTGTGCGCGCGTGCACAAGAATAAATCCTAACCATTACTTTATTTTACTAAGGATTTACAGGAGTCCCACTAGGAAGTTTGTACAATGAATTCCAAGGACTATCATTTCATTTTCTTACAAGAATGGTTATAACTCAAGTCCGTGGAATAAATTATATGGTAATATGGAACAATTATGGGTTATACTTTATGTTTGGCATAATAATCAAAGTAATAATTTTAAAGTTTGGGCGATACACATGTCACTTCATTGATAATATCACAATTTTTAAAAGTGGATGGTTGGTCGCTCACCGTGTCACTTTGATATAGTTGATATGTGTTCCATATGTGGCATGGTTTCTCATATTAATGGTTATTTGTATTTTCAACAACTTCGAGTGACATGATAATTAATGCATGAGAACCATCTGTTTCAGGGTCAAGGTGATGGAAAAACAGTATTCTACTTCATTTTTTTTTTTTAAGATAATTAGGGTTTGAATCTCTCATGTTTACTGAGCTAATTTACCATTGCAAGGATTCCCCTCCTCACACAACAATGAACTCAAATCGAATCGGTCTTGGCATAACAAAATCATGGGCGTATAAATTTGGGTTGTTGTAGCGCAGGTTTGAGAATAATTGGTAACTCCGTAGCAACAATATGTGGTCAATTAATTGGTGAAATTTAGAGCATAGTTCTGCAACATTTTCTCAACGATTAAAATATTTACATTGGCTATGTTTGAGCTCACTTTTTCTCCAGTTAAATTCACCTTTTATCCTTCAATTCTTATCCGAGTGCAACAATTTGTCTTATGTTAGTTTTGTGAAGTGTTTTGTTTCTAGAAAATTCATACAAGTTTAAGAATTGCATGGCCATTTATCAAACCTTTTCAAGTTTGGATTTTGCAATACATTCAAGTCATTTGTTGTACATTTACGCCCTCATTTTTAGTCCAACCTTTCATTCTCTGTTATAAGTTTATGGGTTCTTTTTCGGAACCATTCCCACAAAAAAATATTAAAAAATAAATTCCCTTTATTCGGAAACTTCTCATATACCGATTAATGAGTATCTGTCTTATCTTTACAAAGAATTTTTACATAAATTCTTTCACCCTTCTAACTGTAGTCCACATTTCATTTCGAATGAAAAATATTGTTGGTTTTATGATTTTTCTTAAGCTAGATTCAAATTTAAAGAATTCATTTCAATCCAAATTATATCATCAAAGCTTACCTTGTACATATTGGGTCTTTGTATTTCAAAAACGAAAAGAAAAAGGGGAAAAGGTTAAAGGAAAATTCGCTCGAGATATGTCCATCATATAAGGTATTTATTAAAATAATATCCCATTCCTTTTTTGAAGTTCGAAATCATATCGAACTATAAATTCTTGTTTCAATTTGAATTTTCCAGTTAAGCATGAAAAGACATTTTAATATGGTGTTCTTACTCACACCTTGAAATTCAACATCCAAATTTGTGCCTACCTAATTCCTATGTCATTTAGAAGTTTCCCATTATTATAAGCCTTCACTCTCAGAACATAGTTATTGTAAATATTATTGAATGGACATCTTGTGAAAATTTCTATTTGTATTCTATTTACATACACATTATAATCATTATGTATTAGATGATTATTGAATAAAGAATGAATCGTTTTATGATTCTAAATGAGCTTTTTCAGTTGTGGATCAAGGGGATCCCAGAGGGGACAAGGAAGAAGGTCAAATGCTTTTGGGAACTAAGGAATAAATAAAAGAATAAGGTTCTTTGTCCACTTTGATGCCAATTACTATGAGTTCAATCATTTGGCACATACTAGGCACCTTTTATTGGGTGGAAAACAAGCCTTTCTAGAGCCTTTGAGACCTATTAATTTATCTTTGCAACCCCATCTGAGTATTCCTTACATCCCTCTACATCCACAATTTAACCCAGCCAATGATGGGTGGGAAACAAACCAAAACAAACATGTTTTGGGTAATGTAAAATGACTCAACATGCATGAAAATCACCCTCAACCTGGATTTGTTGATTCTTGTATTGCTCCTTCTTCTAATTCTTTCGCTTAGAATCAACCTTAAATTGAAGTTAAATCCTCATCTTTAAAGCTACTTGCATATAAAAAGTGAAAGAATCTTCAAGCTCTGAAACCTCAAAACCCACTTATGTCCACTCCAAGGAAAGTACAAAGGAGTTACAAGGAGAGGCGAAAAGGGAAATTTCTCACTTAGACATGTTTCCTGAGATATCTCAGTACTGATATTTTATGACGATGATTGTTGTCCCTTGACCAAGTTTTGGGGAGATCCTTGGTCAAGTTGACCTATTTTGGGACTTCGACAGCCTGTCGAAGACAGAGCGCAATATGAAGCAGAGATCGTGGGATCTCGGACCCTTTTTAGGTCCTTTTTGGGATTTGGGAATATATAATGGGAATGGGATGTCAGCCCATGGGTTTACCCATGTTTAGACCTATTTTGTAAAGTATAAATAGATGTCTAGGGGGGGAATAGGCATCTATGTGATGTAAGGATGATAAGTTAAGTGCAAGTATGATTTGTATATGCTCTATGCATATTGTGAGAGACTGTAAAGCTAAGTGCACGTGGTTGTAACAGACTGTGAAAGGCTTTGTGCTAGACCTAGCTCCAGGAAGAAGGATCTGGCGAGGTGCATGCAGATCTCCTGTCCTATGCGGAGTAGGGTTTTTGTGGCTCTGTGCATGTAGATGACTGATTGAAGCTAATAAAGAAGAAGAGTTGGTGGACATAGCCCCAGGGAGGGGGTGAACCACATAAATACTGTGTTACTCTGCTCTGTACGACATTATGATGTGTTTATGTGTTATTTACTAAGTGCTTGATATAGATAGATAGATAGATCTGTTTATGCTTTGTGCTTATGATGAATCTGGATGTTAGATCTGATATAAGTGAATATGCTTAGTGCTTGAATCTGCTAGTTCTGGTCCAGTTATATATGCTAAGTGCTTAAGTACTTTAGATCAGGGTGGATGTTGCGATGCTCTGTTTTCTCTATGGAGTAGATATTGGTTAAACAATGATGAACTAATGGTGCTAAGTGCTCTATTAAGTATTATAATCACAGATCTGTGTCCCAGCTAAGGTTGCCGACACCTTAGTCCTGCAACCACTCCTTCCTCTACCCTGGGTGAGACTTCATCTTCTTTGCAGGTGTTGTCGAAAGGGTCGATAGTTAGGGTTTTGTTGGTGCGTTGTTGTAGCGTTGAACCCTGGGTCTGCCCCTGTGCCAACAAATGGTTCTGTTGTCGGGACCTGAAACTGTGATTGTTGGGAACTGAGGAAGAAGAAGATCTGTGCAAAGATCTGACCTGAAATTGTGAAAGCTATGTGCGTAGATCTATTAACCTAGTGCACAATACTCTACTTAGTTTGACAAGATCTGTACTAAGGAAAAGAAGTCTGATCTGAAGAAAAGTGGTAAGATCTGAAAGCTTTGTGCTATGAGAAAGGAAAAAGTGGGAATTTTTTATTAAAAGAGGTAAGATCTGAAAGCTTTGTGCTCTGATAAAGGTAAGAATATTGAAAAGTTCTAGATCTGAAAGCTTTGTTCTCTATAGAAGTAAGATAAGTGGATTTTTTTGTTTCGACAATATGGATCTAAGTATGTTTGGTAGATTCTATCCTAGCTTGAAAACTAGGGTATTAATAGATTAAAGAAGAT
Organism: Picea sitchensis; assembly: GCA_010110895.2. Classification (NCBI taxonomy): domain Eukaryota; kingdom Viridiplantae; phylum Streptophyta; class Pinopsida; order Pinales; family Pinaceae; genus Picea; species Picea sitchensis. The sequence goes on along the minus strand of SNQJ01S0000211.1, from coordinate 235,778 downwards.
TTGATATGAGTAGATCTGATAAGAATAGTGAAAAATATGTTATACCTACGCATAGACAGAATGTTTGGACTAATAAGTGTGTGTAGGACCCTAGAAAGAAATGTTTGTAGGTTAGCTACCATGATCCTAGCGTGCAATACAGGAAAGGCTGGTGATCATTTAAAACAAAGAGAGGATTAATCCTCTGTTATAGTTGCAGAAAACCGGGACATATTGCTAAGGAATGCCCTAGGAGAAGACCTAGCTATCTTTGTTGCAAAGCTATGGACCATGAAGTATTGGATTGCCCTAGATTGATTGCTAAGCTTGAAGAAATGAACATGAGACAAGAAAACCCTAAGGAAGATCCAGAAACTAAGATTATGACAGAATCCCAGAAATAATCATAGAAAGCATTGCTACAGATGAAAGAAACCATGAATGACCACCGACATGTCAGATTATCAGAGATCTTCAAAGAAAAGGAATTCCTTGAAGTAAGAATAAGAGACTTCGACATTGATTGTGTTCTAGATGAGGAAACACAAGTGAATATCATGACATAGAGAACTTAGGAAGCTATAGGGAGGCCTGCTATGATTCCTTCATTAGGAGGGATATGACTATTCAAAGGAAAGATGATAAACCTATGTGGAAATATCACCCAGATACCTATGAATGCCAATGGAACTTCAACATAGGAAGATTTTGAGATTATTAGATTTATTGAGGACATCGCACCATTTACCATGCTACTAGGAAAACCTTGGATTGAAAGAGATCAGGATAGAAGGCAAGAAGAAGAAGAAGAAGCTTTAGAACAGAAGAAGAAAGAGTTAAAATAATTCATGACTAGAAGGATCGCACACTTGATTGAAGAATAAAAGAACAGATCGAAGCAATTTAACACCGGAGACCTAGATGTCGAAGTTTCAAGAACACTAGAAGACCCATAGAAGATTGAAGTACCTATTCCAGATAAAGAAGAAGGATCACCCTCGAATTTTAGGAAAGAATCTCAACAACACGAAGTAACTATGCCAAAAGAAGATACGAATTGGAATGGAAAAAGGCATGCTGAGACGAAGCTCACTGGGAAGAAAGCTAGAAAGCTAAGTAAGAAGAGAGCTAGGATCGAAAAGTTGCAGAAGGTTCCAGAAGGAACCTCGCCGAAGGAAAATTTGCAGAATTGGAGCTTCGTCGGGATATCAGAACAGCGACATATGACACTTCATCGTGATGAAGCAATATAGTCATTGGGGAGATTATAACCGTTAGAACAACGCTCTGAATGGGTAGAAAGACATTTATGGATAGATAGCTCGCCATTAGACTGTTTGGACCGCACCATAATGGACATAACAGAGTTAATGAAGGCTTCATACCCATTGCAAGCGACCCGTTTCCGAGTTACCTATTTATCCCGCCGTAGCAAGCACCGAGAACACTTTTGCCAATCGTGAATTTGAGCTCGTAGACTTGTTGATTTTACACAGTGGTCATTGTGTTATTTCCCTCTATCCTATTGCAGTGTCTAAGTTACCCTCCAAACCCGATATTGTTAACCCCGAGTGTGTATGTCAGATGAGTTGAGCGTTGTCGAGAAAGTTGTTGAAGAAGTTATGATTGACCTCATGATTGAAAGAGTCATGTCGATGTCTACAGGTGCACAAGCATCGTGGACGAGAGGACTGCCAACCTATCCGTCCACTGCCCATGGAGCCAGACCATTCTGACCATCAGATGAAAAGCGAACCAAGCACAGGGATGATATAGCGAATGCCAAATTGATCCTGAGTATATTACCTACCTATATTCCACCTCTGAGTGGTGCAGTAAATCGAGACAATCTGCCCAGAGATTTCGAATACACTTTGGTTATGGCGTACCTCCCGAAGGGGATACGCGTAGTTCGATCAAACTAAGATAAGATTGTAGCATTGAAGTTTAGTGACTTCAACCTTGGAGATCGCAAAGTCTACAACATGCTCATCCCACATAAGTACCTGACCAGAACTAAGGGGAAGAATTCGAAGATAATCCCCCAGTCGTGGACTATGAACCTCGCGCAGTCCACCCTGTTGAACGTCATGAAGATTCTTCACTTCGGACGACACCGGGAGGTGAATGAATGTGTCAATATAATGTTGTCTTGTTACCATGGAGGTTATTTGTGGCGAAACCACCGTATAATGGTTGATCTAATGCTGATCAATCGGATCACAAGCTTGAGTATGCAAGGACCTGATCCACAAGATTTTTACCTCGGAAAAACCATGGATCACACTCTAGCACAGAGGATCAAGGAAACTTATGGAGATGTTGAGAAGGGCACGCGAGGCTACAAGGTAGCTTCTATCCAGAGTGGTGCAGTGCACCTCGCCTGTCAATTGATTGTAGGGAAGTTAGTACGAAATAACCTCCCTACCCAAGTCACCAGTTTTGTAGTCGACCTTGTAGGGAAGTGCGCAGAAGAACTTGAAATGAACTAGGAGAAGTACCTGGTGAACCAGTTGGAAATCGGCTGTAGAGAAGCACAAGATCAAGGATATGAATTTCATTTTAGCTGGATCTTGATCCTTATAGCTTTTATTTCCTGGGATATGCCGGAAGGTACGACCTTCCCAGACATCGAAACTTTTGAACCATTGGCCGCAAAGTTCAGTACACTGTGGTACTCAAGTGACATGAATAAACAGTGGCATTCAAATGTTGTTTTCCATACCTACAAAAATCAGCTAAAGATAGCCATACAGTCGGAGCCTCGCATAACTCCGAACACTATACGCCGGTTCTGGCCTTTGATGAAGTTCAGCACAGACCGACATTTTATTTATATCTCAATATGCGCCGACGAACACAAGCTACAACTTCAATCCTACTATAAGCTGAGGGAGGAGGACTTGGAGGAGATCACAAAGGACTAGTTGGTGGACCTCCTTATTCCAGCAGACCCTGCGAAGATATCTGACATCGAAAACCCAAAAACTGTGCAGGATACACTCGGACCTAGCAAGACAAAGAAGACTAAAGAGGTCCATGAATTAGACAGTGTATCTGCCAAGACTTCTTCCATATCACCAGAGAAAGGAGGTGATGGCGAAGAGTTATATGAAAAATAAGTCAAACCGAAGCAAGTAGACAAGGTTGACCCCTTGAAGAAGAGGAAAGGTTCGCCTTCGAAACCTTCCTCCCGAAAGAAATCGAAGGCCACCATGACCAAGATGCAGACCATCCTCACCTCCGATGACTTCGACTTCCTCATAGCAGCCCTGCAAGATGCTTCACTAGAAATAGAAGATAAATAAGAAGCAAAGCAAGAAGAGATATATGATCGAATTGAGACTGAACTCTAAGGGGTACAACAGGACCTACAGTCCATTCGTGCAGCCCCCACTGTGCTAAGAGAACCAGAATTGGGAGATGAGCTATCTCAACTCCACCGCCTAGCCAATACATTCGAAGCTCGCATTCGACGAGCATAGGAAGAAACAATGCAAGCCACCCAGGCTTTGACACAAGTACAAGGAGTACTCATAGAGAAACGAAGTGTCGCAGATCAGGAAAAGCTTTGTCTCCAAGCAAAGTTTGATGAAGAAAAAACATAGCTACAGCAAGAAAAGGAACAATTTCTCGCGGAGCAACTCGAAGTAAAAGAAGCGACCAACAAAGCACTTCGCTCTATGATAGTCATAGAAATCAAGGCAGAAGATTGAGTTACACAATAGGTGAACCAACTCGCAGAAGCCATTCAACAGCTACAATAATGCATAGAAGATTTGGAGCTATGCACTATACCTAAGACCCCACAATATGTAAGAGACCAAAGAGAAGAAACCGCTCGGAGCACAGTTGAAAGGATAAAGGCTCTTACCCTGGAACACAAGCAGCTTACCGATCGCAGTGCCCAGACCTATGAACAACTCACAGAGAACCCAGAATTGAAGGCATTGGAGTCGCAGCTCCAAGAGGCAAAGTATCAAGCCGAAAAGATACAGGCACAACTGAAGTCTGTGTCAGCTGTGGAAAGAATGAAGCGCTCCCAAGAGAAACGCATTGCATAGTAGCAAATCCATACTATCCAGAGCAGATTTATGGATGTAACTCATAGGCTCCAACACGTACAAGACAAGGCCTATCAATTGTTTACAGAGGTAGAAGGCCAAGGAGAAGAGCTAGAGCAGGTTTTCACTACAGTTGAACAACGTCTAGAAGGACCTATCAATGATGCAGTCATCCAAGAGTTTGTTGAACAGGAGGCTGTATCATAGCAGCAAGTCTCGAGCCAAGATCGAGGTGTTCAAAGAAGAACTAGTTAGACCAGAGTTACTCGAGACAAGTTACATGTGAGTGTTGGGGGCTTGTTGGCCCTTGACCAAGTCTTGGGGAGATCCTTGGTCAAGTTGACCTATTTTGGGACTTCGAAAGCCTATCAAAGAAGGAGCGCAAGATGAATCAGAGATCGCGGGATCTTGGGCCCTTTTTGGGTCCTTTTTGGGATTTGGGAATATATAACGAGAATGGGATGTGGGCCCATGGGTTTACCCATGTTTAGGCCTATTTTGTAAAGTATAAATAGATGTCTAGGCAATGTAAGGGAAAAAGGGGGGGGAATAGGCATCTATGTGATGTAAGGCTGATAAGCTAAGTGCAATTATGATTTGTAGATTCTCTGTGCATATTGTGAGAGACTATAAAGCTAAGTGCAAGTGGTTGTAACAGACTGTGAAAGGCTTTGTGCTAGACCTAGCTCGAGGAGGGAGGATCTGTCGAGGTGCGCGCAGATCTCCTGTCCTATGCAAAGTAGGGTTTTTGTGGCTCTATGCATGTAGATGACTGATTGAAGCTAATAAAGAAGAAAATTTGGTGGACGTAGCCCTAGGGAGGGGGTGAACCACGTAAATACTGTGTTACTCTTATCTGTGCGACGTTCAGATGTGTTTATGTGTTATTTACTAAGTGCTTGATATAGATAGATAGATAGATCTGTTTATGCTTTGTGCTTATGATGAATCTGGATGTTAGATCTGATATAAGTGAATATGCTTAGTGCTTGAATATGCTAGATCTGGTCCATTTATATATGCTAAGTGCTTAAGTACTTTAGATCAGGGTGGATGTCGTGATGCTCTTTTTTCTCTGCAGAGTAGATATTGGTTAAACAATGATAAACTAACAGTGTTAAGTGCTCTATTAAGTATTATAATCATAGATCTATGTCCCATCTAAGGTTGTCGACACCTAAGTCCTGCAACCACCCCTGCCTCTACCTCGGGTGAGACTTCATCTGCTTCGCAGGTGTCGCCGAAAGGGCCAGTAGTTAGGGCTTTGTTGGTGCGTTGTTGTAGCATTGAACCCTGGGTCTGCCCCTGTGCCAACAATGACACTTAAAATGATGTGGATAAGACTTTCTATTGGTTTGACATCTTCAAATTTTGGCTATTAAAGACATTTTGTTTTATATCAACAATTTTTGGAGGGACAAGGTTGTAATATATATATATATATAGTCTTTTATTCAAATCATATGTGGTGCATGATTCCTAATTTCATAAGGTTTATTTGGAATGGCTAAAGTATATAAGTTGTTTTCCCTTCTAAGAGTCTAGTAGGACCTTTGCCTACCTTTTATAGATATTATACATACTATCATTCCTTCTTATATGTTTCTTTTTTTTGTAAGTGAGTATAGGTAACTATAATACTGCAAAAATTATGATACAAAAAAGGGGGGCCTCCTGATCTGCCTAGTAGGAAACCATACCAGGGATTCTTGAGTTGCGCTTATTGATATATATATATATGAGGGGAGGGACTGGTATGACACCAGGGGAAACCAGGCCAGTCCCAGCATAACCAAATTTAAAAGGAAAACCGACATTGACATAAAAGGAAGACAGATGCTACACCAACCCACTAGGCCCGAGAGGGCCGTGACCACACTAACCATTCGACTAACCATTCACTAGTCTAGTATAATGATGTTTTTCTCCTCGCCATTCGCTTGACTCTTGTTTTCCTCCTTCTAGGGGATCATGTGAGTCTTCCTGATGTGGGTTGGTGCTCCGTTTCCATCAGCTAGTGTGATATCCATGTGGTGTACATAGCATAGATAGAGGTGAAATTGAGCAGCCAACCGCTCCAACTTATATTTTTGGTCCTTCTCGACCTCAATTAACAGTTTGGTAATGGTTTCCAAGATGTTGATACGACTCAGGCTTTCTTCCAGCATCTTCTTGAATTCCTTGTTATCCTCCCTTCTAGTGTCTTCTGTTTCCAAAATCACTTTACCAATCATCATATTAGTTATCCATGCCATCTGCATTGTTTTATGGTATAGGGTTTCCTTGGTCTGCGTGGCCCCTAGTTCAGTTACCTAGTCCTCTTCTTGTGCCAGTGCATCCCATGCTTTGCCTTTGATTTTTTCTTTTATTTCATTTTCCCAGTGGGTAATGGTCTCTTTTCCTTTCGGCGTTACCAGAGTTTGTAACGTGCCCTCTGCCTGTTTTTTCACCTGCTCCATTCTTGATATCTGTCGTGGCCTATTCGGGACTTCCTTTCCAAGGGGGTTCCTCTTCCTATGAGTTCGCTTCATTCTCACCATCCCGCTGGGTTTGTCGTATCTCCTTTGCTGGTTATTCATCCTGTACCTCCCTTCACAAAGGTTCATTTTTTCATTGTCCTTGTATCTGTGGTAGTCCCTGATGTTGCACTTCTTCTGATTTCGGTTATTTCTGCTATCGTTCTTCTGATTGTGCTTCTCCTGCTGTGCGCTTTTCCTTCCAATCATGGCTTGCCTGTAATGGTAATCGCTCCCAATATTTATTACGGTTGCGGTTTGTATGATCATGATGACTCGCCTTTTATCCTTGTATGGATCCCTACCATTGCTCGTATGAGAGCCTACTATGTTGATGTTTGTATCTATACTTTGGCATGGAGGATCGGGTTGGGGCCATGTCACTCCCTCATGCCTTATGTCATTCGTTATATGTGGTTTGTCGTCTGTACTTTCCCTCGTGATTTGTCCGCTCCTATTTCTATCACTAGGATCTTGTTGAAGTACTCTCACATGTTGTTGATGTTGATCCTGAATGTTTATTGGTGACTGAGTGTTCGACAATCATATCCTGCTTGGGTTCTGCATGCTCACCATTGGGCCTTGCGCTTCCCTTCTCGATGTGACCTTCCTTGCTTAACCTACCTTCACGCTATTTTTTCGCTAGTTGGATGTAGTCTGTTTTGAGTTGACTAGTCGGGATGTTGATCCAGGTAGTGTCTAGTTCCATACCTTCCTTATCTACCCCCTCATTGGCTAGTCCGTCCACCAGGCCATTCGTTGACCTGCAGACCCAATGCAACTCCACTGTGTTTAGATTTTTCAGATGCTTCTGTATTTTCTGTAGGGAGAGGGCTAGGCGCTAGTGTCTCTAAACCTTGCCCACTCTGGTTCCATTCTAGATTCACTTCGTCGTGTTGATGACCAGGGTGGAGTCACCTTCCACGATTGTGTTTTTCATCCCTTCGCACCTTAGGATTTCAAGGCCAAGTTCCAGAGCTCCAAATTTTGTTGTGTTGTTGGTTGAGTTTCCCATACTCCCAACATACAGTCGGATGATGTCACCACAATTGTCTCTAATATCCCCTCCCATCCCTGCCACTCATGGGTTACCTTTTGTCGCCCTTCAAAATTTTGTTTGAGGAACCCCAATGGGGGTGAGTGGGTCTAGTTGATGTCTCCTATTTGGCATTGTGGATCCCGCACAACTGTTGAGTTGTTGCACCCATCCTTTAGGTGAAAGAACTCGAGGATGTGGGTGTCTTGGTCAGTGAGTTACGTTGTTTCCTTCTTGCAGTTGCGGGTCTGCACCATTTCTCGTATTTGTGAGATTATTGCCTCCTTGAGATTTCCTTTTGGTAGGCCTTCATTCCTGAAGATGCGTCGGTTCCTTTCTTTCCATATTGCCCAGATTATCATCCTCGACGTTAGTTCCTAGCATAGGTTCACCATTTCCTTTTCATTGTAACTCTCATTCCAATTGTTGATGGTTTTGTTGATGTTGCCCCGAATCCTATTGGATTGGTGATATATAGAGACCGCCTAGTCCCATAGTTCTATTGTGTAACTGCACTCGTTGAGGAGGTGATTGGTTTTTTCCTCCTTTTCTTGACAGAGGTGGCAGCGATATGGACCTATATAGCCCCTTTTCCTGAGATTTTCCCAGGTTAGAATTCTATTGTGGAGTACTAGCCATTCGAACAGTTTGATTTTTGTCCATTGGGGGTTGCACCAAATATTTCCCCACTGTTGCGCTAGGTCCTCCTCATCCTGGTATGTGATGTACTATCGTTCTTATTTTAAGTTGAATTCCCCACCATTTTCCATTCCCCACCTTAATTGATCCTCGTCCTCTGAGACTGCAATCTTCCTTTTCCCTAGTTCCTCTTCCACCTCTTTCGTTTGGGTTGCGATGGGATCTCTATTTTGGGGGTTGAGTTTATCCCAGGTCCTCCATCTATCACTATCAATTATTTGCTTCCATTAGTGATGGATTTTTGTTTTACCTTGCGCTGTCATTTCCTATTGTAGTTCCTCACTGTCTGGTTGTTCCATTCTAGGTTCCTGTTGCCACGCGTCCTCCTAGAATCTAGCTGTTTGACCATTTCTGACTTCCCAGAAGCTGTGTTTATGGATCCAGTTCTTGTTTCTCCATGCTATATTCTATATGGTTGATCCCTCCCTTGTGCCCATGAAGCAGATGCAGTCCTGATCGTTGATATTCTGGGCATACTTGGCCTTCTAGAGGTTTGTCCACGGTACTGAGTCGTCCTTGATCCATCTCCACCAGAGTTTTTCCCTGTAGGCTTCATTGGTTATCTGTGGGTCTTGTAACCCCAGGCCTCCTTTGCCTTTTGGTATGCATACCTTCTCCCAAGCTACCAGAGCCCATTTATTTCTAGTTTCCACACCTCGACATAGGAAATATCTTTGAATGGATATTATCTTTTGTAGTACGCCTTTGGAAGTTGGAAATAATGACATCATATATGTTGTAATTTCTTGTAGAACCTCTTTGGTAAGGATAAGCCTCCATCCCAGGTTGAGAGATCTATAGGTCCAATTTTTTACCCTCTCTTGTAGTTTGTTGATCACTCCTTCCCACATCACCATTTTGAAAGCTTTGTTTGTCATGGGGATTCCCAAGTATTTCATTGGGAGTGTTTTGTGTTCAAACTCCAGAATGTTGGCCATATTCCTTTGAATTGTGGGATTGGTGTTAAAGAAATAGATCATGGATTTGGAGTGGTTGATCTCTGCCCCAGAGGCTTCCCCAAAGTCTTCTAAGATTATTTTGTAGGTTTTTGCTTCCTTGACTGTGGGTGTACCATGGAGTAGGGTGTCATCCAAAAAGTGTTGGTGTGTGGAGGTTGGACAATTTTCGAAAGGTTTGATTCCTTTTAATTCTCCTGTTGTAGTTGTGATTTTTATGCTTCTGCTAAGCCCTTCCATCATCAGAATGAACTAGAAGGGGGATAGCGGGTCTCCTTGTCTTATGCCTCTCGAAGGCTAGAAGGGTTTTGCTGGGGATCCATTGATTAGCAGAGAATGGCTTGTCGTTGAGACTAGATTGATGATCCAGTTGATCTAATGTTGTTCAAACCCAAAGGATTCCAGCATCTTGGCCATATAGTTCCAACTAATTTTGTCGTAAGATTTCCCTAGGTCAAGTTGCATTATCATCCCCCTTCTCCTTTGGCTTTTCAGTGTGTGTATAAGCTCATGGGCATGGATTATGTTTTCCAGTATTTGTCTTCCCTCCACAAAACCAACCTGTTCCTGTGAAACCAGTGTGGGTAAGAGAGGTTTCAAGTGATTAGATATGACTTTGGATATTATCTTGTACACTACATTTCATAAAGCTATAGGCATGTATCGATCCGAGGTCCTTGCTTCATTTTATTTTTGGATTAGTATGATCATTGTGTAATTTAAAGCTTTCAGGATGGAAGTCGAGCATCTGGAGTCTTCCACCACCCCATAAACATCTTTTTTAACCACTTCCCAACAGGCTTTGAAAAATTCCACTGTGAAACCGTCTGGCCCTGGGGCCTTCCATTGGGCATATCCTGGACCACTTGGTCAATTTCCTCCTTTGTTATGGGTTTGTTTAGGTTGATATTTTCTTCCTCGGTGACCAACTTGGGGATGTGTTGAGTTATCATTTGTATGGCCTCCGTTCTGTCTTGATTAGGTTCCTGGGCTATCCCCTCGAAGTGATTGACCAATGTATTTTCAATTTCCTTTTGGAATTCTCTTTCGATCCCATCCTGATCTCTAATTTTCAATATTTTTTTGTGTGTTCTTCTTGCAATGGTTGTTGTATGAAAAAACTTGGTATTCCGCTTCCCTTCCTTTAGCCACCTGATTTATGGACTTTTGGCACCATAGATTTTCTTCCTATCAACATCATGCTTCTCATTCTTGGATCATCTGGATCTCTTCTCTTTTTCGATCCTCTGTGTAACCCTCATCTATGCAGAGTTCCTGGAGTATCCTCATTATTTCATTGATATTTTTCTTCTCTTGGTTTATGTTTCCAAATATTTCCTTGTTCCACTCCTTGAGTTTGTATTTGATGTACTTGAGTCTCTTGTAAAGTTTGAACATCCTTGTCCCTTCATCCGGTAATTCCTCCCTCCACCAATGTTTGATGTTCTCCTCGAAAGTGGGATGATCAATCCAAAATTTCTCAAATCTAAAGGGTTTGTTCTTCGGAGTGGTTTGGAATTTTGCTTCTAATTGAAATGGCGAATGGTATGAACCCCCCCATGGAGGGATGCTTCACTCTAAAGTTAGCCCTTGCAAAATAATGGACTCCGACACCAAGAATCTATCTAGCCTTGTAGCTACTTGGTAGTGGTTAATTCATTTTTTATTCCAGGTGAATTGGCCATTGTTGGTTCTAATGTCCACCATATCCATTGCTTCAACGAAAGCTGAAAATTCCTCCGTGTCTCTGTCTAATCTCCTGGTGCCCCCTTTTTTCTCCGCAAGTTTCGTGAGGATTTTGAAGTCACCTACTAAGATCCAATGGAAGTTGTGGGCTTGAGTCTGTAGATCTTCGAGGTCTATGAGAATTCTCATTTTTTCCTCCAACCTCTATGGGCCATACACATTTGTGCATAGAATCACCTCAATGTTACCTATAATTTGCATGTTAACCGAAAGTGAGTGTCTCATTTCTTCGGTTGCTAGTAGGGTCAACGAGTGCGGGTTCCATAAGGTGAGTATACTTCCTGCCATATGTTCGCCTTCAACAACCAATACCTTGTACTTACTCCATTTTTTTTTACTGATTGTTTCCATTCTGTCTATAATGCATTTTGTCTCTTGAATGAAACATAGGCCAGGTTGTTCCTTCCTCAGTCTATTTTAAAGATTCTTTGTTTTCGTGGGTTGTTTAGGCCTCTTATATTCCATGTTATAATATTCATTTAAACATGTGGTGGGGG
>SNQJ01S0000211.1:129722-214808 GCA_010110895.2 Picea sitchensis | reverse complement strand
ACGTGGCGGTTTCTGGTTCGTTGGCAGTTGGACGAATTATGTGTTGACACGTGGCGTCTAGTTGGACGAATGTTAGTTCGCCACGTGGCCCAATCAAGGGCAGCCACGTGGCACCCTGAGTTTGACTATTTGGTGCGTTTATTAAAATTTTGTGGAGATCACGGGGTTCGACCCCCGGACCTCCCCTACCATTGAGCGCTTCAACAAAGTCCGTTGTACCATTAGGCCACCCGTTGTCACGTGTTCTATAGGCGAGTGTTATTGTATATGAGTTTTAATATTGTTTATATGGAAAAGGGGGCGGGCCGGGGCTTAGCCCCGACCCGCGGTCCGTTGCACACCACATACGACCATACTTTATCAAACGGCAGGGTTTAAATATTAAACTTTGGTTGTAACACAGTTAACCTTGTTATTAAATGGGTTGTATTGCGCGCAGTTGGTTGGCACGGGGTTCATTTTATATGGCCCGGGGTTTTGTTTGAATTGACATATGACCGTGTGGCCCAACTATTGGCGCGAGCATGGTATTATATTCCGTGAATATTAAACTGTAACCGTTGGTTCATTTGGCGCGCGGTTTATTGTGTGGAGTCCAGCCCATGGTTTTGGGCGCCACCCCCATATGACCCTTGCCACAATTTAATGTGCGCGCGATTTTTTTAACATGGGTTAAACGGTTGAACAACGACCCGCCATGTGGCGTGGCTTGATTAGTTACAAACAGTTAGCCCCGAATTTGCGCTGGGACGTGGCCATATGGCCCCCCATGCGCCCAACACCTCCGCCCTCGGGGGCCTTTGTTTTCGCTAACGGTGCGACAATTTGACGCGTTTTTCGGGAACGCGCGTGGGTGCTAGGTTTTGGAGGCGAAAACGCTCAGAAGCCAAGTTTAGTTTTACAGAGTGCAAAATGGCGAACAGGTGACAGCAGGCATGAAGGAGAAAAATGGCAGCAAGCTAACTTCTTCAATTTTTGGCCAAATGAGGAGCTATAAAAACCCAGCTAGGGGTTTTTGGACGTTCTGAGTCCATTGGTGATGTCTTTACAGGCATTTGGAGACTTCTAATGCAGGTTTTTAACCATTGAAGCTTGAGGAAGCTCTAGGGACCATTGAAGCCCTCATTGTTTGAGGCATTGCTCAGATGAGCACATATTCATTTTCTGAGACTAAATAGTCATTTCTGACTGATTATTATGCTCTGAAAATTTTGGGATAGGTTTCAGATCCATTGGAGGACTTCTACAGGTATTTTTGCCTCATTCAAGCTCATTTTGGGAAGCTTGGAGGTCACATGTAGAAGAGGTCATTGTTGGATGAGCCATTGTCCATTTCCAGAGTTTTTACAGTCAAATTTGGGGTTTTTATGTATTCTGAATCCAATGGTATAGTCTGTAAATCCATTGGAGTTGAGCAGCAACTTGTAATAATCATTTGACAAACTAATCCCAAAGAGCCAAGTCCATTGAAGGAGGCTCAAGGAGACATAGCCCAGAGAGGGGTGAACTCCTTTATCATCTTGGTATTGCTGTGATTTTTATGTGTTATTTGCTGCATTTTATATTGCTATACATTGGTTTATAACACATGTTTACGCTTGTAAAAGAACATTCCTCACACATACACATTGCAAAGAAGAAGAATGAACTTAACACATAAACCATCTTGCCTATTTAACACATGAAGCAAGGTCCTGTTAAGATTTATTTTATGAGGTAGAGGGTGCTTGCATAGCATAACAAGTCAGCCTTCTATTTTCAGATCAGATGTACACAGTGTGTAGTCGACGAACCCAAAGGCCAACCAACAACCTGAAGGAAAGAAAAAACAATGAAACAAGAAGGTTAAAGGGGATAAGAAACCTAATAAAAATTCTGGCAGGGGCAACACAGAGAAGATAATGTCCAAGCATCCGTCTAACCTTTGCATGAAGGACCATCTGACTCACCTATGCCCTCGAATTGCGGAGGCCCAGAAGTTATTGGCGCAACAACATCCTGTTGTGCTAACGAACCCATTTCCACATGGAAAAATATGACTCAAGCCTCTTCGAGCGCTGATGGGGGTAGTCAAGGACCTCCCGCATCCTCTAGTAACCCCTCGGTCGCGAACGTTTACATGATGAAAGGTAACGCTTATATAGAAACCAGGGCAGAAGTTTACGGAATGACGGAATCTACCGAAAAGGGTAAATAAGCCACAAAACCACCTGTTCCTCTCAAGATTGAGAAGACGATGGGCGAAACAATGACACACATCCTAAAAGGGGAGTTCAAGAAAGCTTCTCGTAATCCAAACGTGAGGGCCACCCAAAACTACTATGTGGTGGAGGATTTTTCACAAACCCCTTATGCAATGTCTACTTTGGAGGTCCTCTAGAGCTTCCCTTTGCAGAAAAAAGCTCTGTTAGCCGCCTTGGGATCAACAGAGACCTGTAATCCAGGAATGATTGTTCTAGATACAACCGACTTGAAACCTCGTCCCCCTTACCACATTGTATTTTAGATAGTAGTGGCTTACCCCAAGAAATATTTTACCTAGAACATTTTATGTATGGTAGTTGATGAGGGTGCCTCGACCTGCGTGATGTCATTGGCATGTTGGAAAGCCATTAGCAAACCCGTTTTGTCTCTGTCACCTACTCTACCTACTTATTTTGACAGTTGTTCATTTAGACCACATGGAATCATTCCTTCTTTCCCCGTGTAGTTGGGAGGGAAGACGATGTGCGTCGAAGTTGAAGTGGTTGATGCACCTCTCAACTATAACCTTTTGCTAGGAAGGAGTTGGACCTATGCAATGCATGCAGTGGTTGCCACAATGTTTTGGGTCTTGTTGTTTCCACACAAAGGCTGAATTGTAACCATTGATCAGTTGTCCTTCTCTCGTCCCGACCCTTCATCGGGGGCATCCATGGTCCTGGTGATTGATAACCTTGAGCCCGACTTCGTCAACGTAAGGGTTGGTTTGTACCCACCGTTGATGGGTACTTTAGATTACCCACCTCCTTCCGACGATGTCAAACTTATATCGGCTACCCCAGACTAGCCTAGGGATGATATTTTTTAACTGTCGTTGTTCTGAACGTCTTACTTTCACGATTTGTGGACTCTTTGTAACATACCCAACCACCCATAGGCTGAGCATGCTACCTTCAATCCCTCCCTTGGAATTATTTCGCTTACAGATACCTTTTAAAATTTAAGGATTCATAAAAGAAAAGACTTTAACGACATGCACATCAGTATCCAACAAACATGCATAGTATAAAGATTCAATTAAATGATAATTAAGTATACACAACGTAAATACATTCATATACATGTAAATGATACCATAACAGAGAGCACTTATCTTTATGAAAGATGACACCAACTGTCTGCAGACCAAGGACGTTCCACCCAACTGTAGAAACTGTTGTTCCAAATCTCAAAATCAACATCACCCCCGAGCCAGGGCTATGAATCCACAAGGACGATTCCAGAGTGTTACTTAGCTTCCCAAACTAGTTAGCACCCAAGCTCTCATAGGCTTCCCAACTCTCATAACAATCCAAGTACCCAACTCTCTTCTACCCATCTTGCACCACCCGAGAGAATGAACCTCCACCCTTCTCTTCCACACAGTCCCTGAGGCAGTCCTTCTCCTTATTCGGGCTCCAACTCAACTGGTCTAGAATATCAGTGTTGGAAATATCGAGACTCGCAACTGTAAGAAACTTTGGACACATGCCAACGTATCTCAGACATGCGGCCTCAGGTCACGGCGGGATCACACCAGTGACCACTACAACCAACTATCTTGTGGCTAATCTTCAATATTTCGGCTTCTTTCCCTGAGCCAAGACGTGGATGACGGATGGATCAATGAACGGGTAAGTGGGTGCATGGAGGTGTGTGCATGAAAGTGCGTGAGGGATAGAATGGTGCAAATGCATAAGTGAAGGAGAAAAGGATCCAACGACCAAGCCCTCCATCATACCAGAGGCGGGTTTAAGTAATTTCAGGGGGAATAAAGAACCTCCTGGACTTCCCCAAGAAGCTCATGTAACCGATCCCCTCCCTTAGATCAAAAGGGTAATTATAATATGAATAAACACTTATCCCCTCAAGCCCCCTCTCTTGTGGAATCATAGCCCCCTATAAATCCAGTCCTTGTCCCTCTAGCAGCCAACCATGTATTTATTATTAATAATGATAAAAAAATTACATTTCTTGGGCACACTGGCCTTTTAATAATTTTTTGGGCACTCTTTCCTCTCAACATTGTAATAATACATTATTTAAAATGGGGGTTCAAAACTTGGGGTGTTACATCCCCTCCCCCTTATTTTGGCACTGTCCTGAGTGCATATACAAAATAGAGATCAAAATCTCAAATTTATTCAAAAATTTGTGGGTACTCTACCCGCATGGCATCTTCATGCTCCCAAGTAGCATCTTCAGGACCGTAGCAGGTCCACTGAACTTTTACCATATCTATAACTCGATTTCAGAGCATTTTGAGTTTTCTGTCCAATACCCACACTAGCTGAACCTGAAAATCTCCCTCTGTCTCTACCTGAATCAGATGCCAATCAATAACATGGTTAGAATCATGTACATATTTATTTAGTAAAGAGACATGAAATACATTATGCACATTCATGGAAGCAGGCAATGCAAGCATGTATGCAACTGGCCCTATTATGTCCAATATTTCAAATGGACCACAAAATCTGGCTGCCAGCTTTGTACAACTACCCAATTTCAAAGAGCTTTTCTTGGGATTCACTTTCAAAAGTACATGCTCCCCTACTTTAAATTCTCTAGCTATCATGTTCGTGTTTTCATAAAATTTCTATCTATCCCAAGCTTCCTTTAAATTCTGCTTGACCTTGACCACCTGGTCTTCCATGTCCTTGAGCAACTTTGGCCCAAGTACCACTCTATCTGCTAGGTTGTCCCAACTTACTGGAGTATCGCATTTCCTACCGTACAAGGCTTCAAATGGGCTCATTATCAATGAAGCTTGAACCCATTATTATATGAAAACTCAACCAAGTGTAAGTAATCTTCCCACTTAGATGGCTTATCCATCACATACATTCTCAGCATGTCTTCAATTATTCGATTGACTCTATCTGTTTTTCCATCTGTCTGGGGATGATATGTTGTGATAAAATTTAGATTTGTGCCAAACCCTTTAAAAAATGCCCTCCACAAATTGGAGGTAAACTTTGTATCTCTGTCCGAGACAATTTTCCTCGGTATCCCATGCAACCTAGCAATTTCCTTCATGAAAATTTCTGCAATATTAGCCACTGTATGCATTGTCTTCACATGCACAAAATGAGCGGCCTTTGTTAATTTGTCAACCACCACCATGATTGAATCATGTTTCTTATTCGTTCTGGGTAATCTTGTGATGAAATCCATGGTGATCACTTCCCATTTCTTCTATGGGATTGGGAATGGCTACAACAAACCCGTTGGGTGCCTATGCTTAGCCTTCACCTTCTGACATTCCATACATTGAGCGATGTAATCAGAAACATCCTTCTTCATTCCCAACCAAAAGAACTGGCTTCTTACTGCTGTAATTGTTTTCTTGTAACCGGGATGTCCATCATAAGGAACATCATGCATTTCCTTCAGTACCAAATTACTCAGTTCTCCAGAACTAGGAACATAGATTCTATTTTTATGCACGAGTAGTCCATCCTCCTTTATCTCATATTCCTTTATTTTCTGTTGTACATCTCCTTGCTATAAGTTTTCCTTTACTTGTAGGTAATGTTGGTCTATAACAAGACCATCTAAAATTCTTCTCTTCAAGTCTGACTGATGCATACTGACAATAGTAGAATGCATGATATACACTCTTCTACTAAGTGCACTGACAACTTTATTCTCCTTTCCCTTGATATGCTTGATATCGAAGTCATATTCACTTAAAAATTCTATCCATCTTGTTTTCCTGGCATTCAAGGTCGGATGTTCAAAAAGATACTTCAGTCCAATGTGGTCTGTCCTTAATTTTAATTTCTTCCCCATGAGATAATGCCTCGACATCCTCAAGGCATGAACAATGGAAGCAAGTTCCAAGTCATGTATGGCATAGTTCCTCTAATGTTCCTTAATATTTCTGGACTCATATCCAATGACATGTCCATTTTGCGTGAGGACTCCCCCAAGTACTTCCTTACATGCATTTGTACATACCACAAAAATTTCATTTGGGTCAACAATCTTTAACACAAGTGCAATAGTAAGTAATTCCTTCAACATATTAAAATTATTTTCACACTTGAGTGTTCATTCAAATTTAGTTCCCTTCTTTTTCAAAGAAGTGATGGGAGGAGAAATCTTAGAGAACCCTACTATGAATCTTTTGTAGTAACCAGCTAATCCCATAAAAGATCTGACATCTGACACATTTCTGGGTGTTGACCATCCTCTAATGGCTTTGATCTTCTCTAGATCTACTGCTATGCTCTGTTATGAAATAATGTGTCCCAAGTAATGGATATTCTTTTGATATAAAGAACACTTACTCAACTTGGAATACAACTGATGTTCTCTCAATACTTGCAATACCAGTCTTAAGTGATGGTCATGCTCCTCTTCAGACTTAGAATAGATAAGTATGTCATCCAGGAATACTATTACAAACTTATCCAAATAATTATTGAATATGACATTCATTAATCACATGAATACAACTGGTGCATTGGTCAGTCCAAATGGCACCACTACAAATTCATAATTCCCATACCTGGTCCTAAAGGTTGTCTTATGAATGTATTCTTCCTTGATTCTTACCTAATGGTATCCTACCCTTAGGTCAATATTTGAAAATATCTTTTCTCCTCTTAGCTGATCAAAGAGGTCATCAATTCGGGGTAAAGGACACTTTTTCTTTATAGTATACTTGTTCAGCTATCGGAAGTCAATACACAACCTCAAGGTTCCATCCTTCTTTTTGACAAAAAGTACTGGTACTCCCCAAAGTGAAACACTTGGATGTATGTACCCTTTCTTCAACAATTCCTCCAACTGCATTTGTAATTCTTTTAACTCTGGTGTGCTCATTCTGTAAGGTGTTTTTGACACCGGGGCAACTCCTGGCACTAAATCAATTGAGAAATATATCTCCCTTCTTACTGGCAATCCGGGTATTTCTTGGAATACATCTTCAAATTCTTGTAGTACCGAGAAATATTCGAGGCTTTGCCCCTTTGTATTCTCTGTCTCTTCCACATGAGCTGAATACAGTTTACATCCTTTCCTAAATCATCTTTTTAGGTGTAAGGATGAAATATCCCTTATAGAGATGGGTCTTGGAATTCCTTTCACAGTGCTCTGTTTTCCATTTCCATTAAGAGAGTTAAATGTCTTGTTATGACAATCTAGGACAGCATGATGCTTGTCCAACCAATCCATTCCAATCATATTATCATAAGAACCCAATGGTATGATATTTAGATCAATAATAGTATTCATGCCATTAAGACTTATGGAACAACTTCTGACCATATCATGGATTCTTCTTTTGGTTCCAATGGCTAACTGAACCAAACTTTCTTTTCCAAGTTTACTTTCCTCCAAATGTAATCTATCTACTATCTCAGGATCATTGTAGCAATGAATTGCTCCTGAATCAATAAAAATAGCAACAGGTTGATTTATGATCTTACCTTCCACCTCGATCATATTGGACTGGTACTCTGCTTTTTGATCATCTAAAGTTGCATAGATTCTTCCCATATCTTAGACTTTTGTAGCCTCTTGGATGTTGTGCATAGTCCTCACTCTGTCCTTTCTGTGTGGGCAATCCCTATACAGGTGATCTTCCTTGCATCCCCAGCATTGGATTGGTGGTCTTCCCCTTTTTCCCAAGGAATATACCTTCTTGAAATCCCCCTTAGCATACTGATCTTGATGATTTCTATTAGGCTCATTCCTATTGAAGGGAGGTTTTAATCCTTTCCTCCTTTGATCGAACTTCGCATTCTTCTTGTCCTTCCAAGATTTCTGCAGGGATTCTCTTCTCTATCCTTGATCATATAGGTATTTAGCCTTCCTGATGACTTCAGTCAAGGTCCTGGGTTCATCATATTTGATATTTTCCTTATAAAAGGCTGGCAATCCACTTATAAATATTTGTATTTTTACTTTCTCATCACCAATGAACCTGGCATACTTTAACAATCCCAAGAACTTCTTCTCGTACTCTACCATAGTCATGCTTCCCAACCTCAGTTCAAAGAACTCCTGCATTTTCTTGTCATAGAAATGCTCTGAGAGGTAATCCTTCTGGAAGTACTTCTTGAACTGCTTCCAAGTGATCCTACTTTCATTAACATGTTCCACTTGCTTTAGTTGGTCCCACCACATTGCATATTTCCCGTGTAAATGGTAGGTGTAAATCCTAGCTTCCATGTTGGACGAATAGTTATGAAACTGAAAATATCTCCTGAGCCCAAGAAACCATGCTTCGACATCATCTTCCCTTTCTCTTTCACAATCGAAGGAAGGTGGCTTGAGCTTCCTCAGCTCTCCTTGCAAACTATCTACCTCTTGTTTCCTTCTTTGGTGTCTGATAGGAGACACCTCTGGACTGCTTACAGGATCTTTCAATGCATAAAAAATTGTTTTTGGTTAAGGAGGTGAGTGGTGTCCATGAGATCTCCTAGCACTTCTGGAATAACCAGCTCTTCTATGATCATCCCCTCTTTCATGGAACCTACCTTCTTCCTCTTGTCTTGAGTTTGATCCCTTCTTCATTTTTCTCTGCAACTAATTTAAGCTCTACAACACTCGAGCTTTTATCTGACTTTGCTCTCTCATCAGTATCTTGTTGTCTTCTTTGTAGCTCTGCACTTCCATCTTCAAGCTTCTTACTATTTCTAGTAGTGTTTCCTTCTCTCATTTTTCCTTGTGTCCATTTGAATATTTCTCTGCATTACCAAATTTGGTATTCTGGCCTTTGGCCTCCTTATCATGACTGGAGCCCCCCCCTTGCATTCTTCCATTTCCTCAATATACATCCTGAGTTGATGTGCTTAAGACCTTTAATTCTGAAAAATGTGCAAGCGACAATTTTGTTAGAATTATGCATACGATAAACAAAATTGCCAAACCATGCTACATGTCTCTTTCTTTTTTTGTTCATGGAGATCATATCTCCATTCTCCAAAAAATAACAGTGTCATGTTATCCTTGGCCGACACAAAATCTCATCATGCGCAGGCGCTTCCTTCAAACCACCCTCCTAGGTGACCACGACTAGAAACCGTGGCTAAATCATTCCTTAGCACTTTTTTGTCTTGAAGACAACCAATTCTCCCCTTATCCCTCCTTCCCTCAGCTCCCAATCTGCATATGACCACAGCCATGACCTTGCACTTAGCTAAAAAAGCGCTTGTCCAGAGCTTTAGGAATTCAAAACTTTCAGCCAGGACAGGATCAACGGTCCTCGTCCTCTTTCACGATCAACGATCGAGATCCACTTCGGGACTCCACGTTTTGGGAGTCTCAACTTTCCTTGCTTGACTCCTCCTGGGACGCTTTTACCTGGATTTCATGGTCTGCTGACGAGTGTCCTCCCATAGATCAACGACTGTGAATCACTTTGGATCTTCGGGCTTCAAAAGTTTCAAACCTTCCTCCTACACTTTCTCCTAGAGTGATTTTACCCAAAGTTGATGATCCTTCAACGTGTGCCTTGTAGAATCAACGGTCGATACCTACTCCAGCTTTCGAGCCTTCAGGAGTTTTTTACCCAACGCAACCTGTCATATATTTCCCCTCCAGAGTGCCCTGTCTACGGACTGCACGATCTGTCGCCATGCGTCCTTCTGGATCAGATGACTAAGATTCACTTCGAGTCTTCACCTGGATTCCAAATATCTACACCGCGTGTCCTCCTTAATCTGATGGTTGAGGCTTACTTCGGGTCTTCAGACTTCGAAAATCTCAAATTCCAAAACTTATCTAGCCCCATTGGATTTTATCTGAAGCCCTAGATCTGGTGACACGTGGCTCTCGGCAGATCAATGGATGAGATCCTATCAGATGATTAGACGGTCGAGATTTACTTCGGCTCTCTGGATCTCCAAGCTTCGAGAGTCTCAAATCTTAACTAAAAACCTCGCGAACAGATTCCTCTGGAGTTACTAATGTGCTGACATGTAACCTCTTGGCGATCGATGGTCATGATATACTTTGGACGATCCAACAATCGACATTTACTTCGGGTATCTGGCTCTTCAGGCTTTGGGAGTTTCAACTCTCAACTTTTCCGTGCTCACTCTTTCCCATATTTCTTTCACCCGGAGCACACAATCGGTTGACGCGTGTCCTCCTATGGATCGACGGTCCCCAGCTACTGCGGCTATTCAGAATTTCGATGTTCGATCCCTAACCTGTCACATCACTGCATGCCTTTCAATTTGTAGGGGCATGCATCGACGATTTGGAGTAACCGGATTTTCTCCCCACAATTCTCCTGATGCTGACATGTAACCGCTTGGGGAAACTGTGATTTAGATTGTGGGACCACCTTGGAAAATGATCTCCCATGCAACTTAGTTCCCCACAATGCCTCCTTCCTATTGATCTCCCTCTCCCATGGGATCCGATGGTTGTGACCTTAACCCTTGCTTCCTTTTCATTAGACGACCCATGTTCGCCTATCCTATGATCCAACGATCCCATATCTCTCCCGATCCTACAGTGGCGATCGCTCCCGAATTCGAAGGGGATGGTCACGATCCTTCGAACCCATTACACGGGTCTCTGACATTCTATCTCTCGCGTATATTCTGCAATTCCATTCCTCCTAATATTTTCAACTTGACAGTCGGGATTCGATCTCGACCTTGAGACTCTAACCAACAGACCTAGCCCATATCAACCTAGTGTTTCAACTAGAAGCTCTGATACCAAACTATAACATACCCAACCACCCACAAGCCAAGCATGCTACCTTCAAGACCGCCCTTGTAATTCTTTCTCTTACAGATACCTTTTAAAATTTAAGGATTCATAAAAGAAAAGACTTTAACGACATGCACAACAGTATCCAACAAGCATGCATAGTATAAAGATTCAACTAAAGGATAATTAATTATACACAATGGAAATACATTCATATACATGTAAATAATACCATAACAAAGAGCAATTATCTTTACAAAAGATGACACCAACTGGCTGCAGACCAAGGACGTTCCACCCAACCGTGGACACTATTTTTCCAAATATCAATAGTAGCGTCGCCCCCAAGCCAGGGCTATGAATTGACAAGGACAGTTCCAGAGTGTTACTTGGCTTCCCAAACTAGTCAATACCCAAGATCTCACAGGCTTCCCAATTCTCACAGCAATCCAAGTACCTAGCTCTCTTCTACCCATCTTGCACCACCTCAGAGAATGAACCTCCACCCTTCTCTGCCACACAGTCCCTGAGGTAGTCCTTATCCTTATTCAGGATCCAGTGCAACTAGTCCAGAATCTTAATGCTAGAACTCTCGCGACTCGCAACTATGAGCAACGCTGGACATAGGCCAACACATCTCATACATGCGGCCTCAGGTCACAGATGGATCACACCAATGACCACTACAACCAACTATCCTGTGGCTAATATTTAGCAGTTTAGATTCCTTTCCCCGAGCTAAGACGCAGATGACAGATGGATCAATGAACGGGTAAGTGGGTGCATGGAGGTGCGTGCATGAAAGTGCATGAGGGATAGAATGGTGCGAATGCACAAGTGAAGGAGAAAACAAGCCAACAACCAACACCCCCATCAGACTAGAGGCGGTTTTAAGTAATTTTGGGGGGAATCAAGAACCTCCTGGCCTTCCCCAAGAAGCCTACGTAATCGATCCCCTCCCTTAGACAAAAAGGGTAATTAGAATAGGAATAAACACTTATCCCCTCAAGCTCCCTCTGTTGTGGAATCATATCCCCCTATAACTCTAGTCCTTGTCCATCTAGCAACCAACCATGTATTTATTATTAATAATGATAAAAACATTACATGTCTTCGACACACTGGCCTTTTAATAATTGTTTTGGGCACTCTGGCCTCTTAGCATTGTAATAATACATTATTTAAAATTGGGGTTCAAAACCTGGGGTGTTACACTCTTCCTTCCCCATCGGCCTCGATGGAAGGGACATGGAATCCTGGCATGGCCATGCCCTTTTTCATAGCAGAAGTTGCGTACAGTATTGTCCAACAAGCTTCGGCCGACCCCGATCTGACTCCCACACAGGAGTTAGATCCAGTTCTCGAGCATATTTGGGCTCAAGGTTACCTTGCCGATACTGATTCTTTAGACTTGGTATTGTCCTCAGATGAGGCGATTCTTGAGGCATTGATTGGTTTGGACAAACTTTGAGATGATATCCATCATAGATATTATTTCCTCCTGGATTTAAGAAGAATAGAGGTAGGTGAATTTGTGTTGACTATGAATGGAGACAGGTCTTGTCCTATTAATCCTCTAGCTATGCACGTAGTTTATGCTGAGGGTAATATGGAAAGTATCAATGAAATGATCCATATAGATATCTCTAGAACCCTTGGCATCGTGGAGAATATTTTCGTCAGAGCAGACTGCTCCCTCGAAGAGATTCGATTTTATACGTACTTATTTAAATAATTTTGTGACTTTTTATCCTGGTCTTATGAGGAAATGTTAGGCATTGATCCAAGAATCGTCGAACATGAGATAACAACTTATCTTGATGCCAAGACGGTCCGATAGAAGATTCGTCTGGTGAATCCTCAGAACGCGACAACTATTAAAGATGAAGTAGAGAAACTGCTTAAATCCGGTTTTATCTACCCCGTACAATTGACGTAATGGGTGTCAAATCCTATTCCAGTTAACAAAAACCAAGTTATGATTCGCGTGTGCATGGACTTCCATGACTTGAATAAGGCATGTCCAAAGGATAATTTCCCCACCCCATTCATTGATCATATTGTCGATGAATGCGTAGGCTGTGAGGTCTTTTCATTCACTGATGGTTTTTCGGGATATAACCAGATTCAGATCAAACCCGAAGAACAACATAAAACAACTTTTATCTGTCCATGGGGTACATTTGCTTATCGTAATATGACTTTTGGCATGAAGAATGCTTGAGATACTTTTTAGTGGGCCATGTCTTTTGCTTTCCACAACCTTAGACATATAGTCGAGGCTTATCTTGATGATATAGAATCACGATCTCGCAAGAGAGATGATCATCCCGTGCACCTTCGACTAATATTTGAACATTGTCACTAATATCGGATTCACTTAAATCCTAACAAATGAAGTTTCTATGTGACGTCGGGTCATATTTTAGGTTTCATAGTTTTGACAATAGGGATCATGGTTGATCCTCTCAAGGTTGAGGCGATAGTTCAGTTTCCTCCCCCATGCACAGTCCCCCAGCTTCAGAGCTTACAAAGGAAAGTGAAATTTCTTCGGCGTTTTATCACAAACTATGACGATATCACTAAAGGGTTCATGTGTTTATTAAAAAAGGGAGACCCTTTCTGTTGGGATGAAGCCGCTCAGTGCTCTTTCGAATCTTTGAAACTTTCCCTTACGTCTTCCCTTCTGCTCCGACCTCCCAATTATAATAAATATTTCTTATTGTACTTGGCCACCGCAGAGTCGACCATTGGTATGGTATTGGTTCAAGAGGATGATCTACTCGAGGAGCATGTGATTTATTACCCGAGCCGAGGCCTGGTTGGGCCGGAACTCAACTATTGTCATGTTTAGAATCTTGTGTTGGCGACAGTACATGTTGTCCAGCGGTTCCATCATTATATCCTGCTTCACAAGACCACCGTCATTGCCATTGTGAATCCATTTCATTATGTTCTGACATGACAAGTCATTGGCGAAAAGATCAGTAGATGGATTTTTATCCTCCAGGAATTTAACTTGGATTTTGTTTCTGCAAAATCCAAAAAGTCACAAGTCTTTGCAGAACTCATTTCATAACTTCCGATAGAGTCAAGTGATGTTACACCCGAAGAATCGCCTAGTAAAGGAGATATTTTTATGATCGCATATTCGGACCCCTGGTATGGAGATATACTAGTCTATCTCCAGACTTTGAAGTGCCCTGCTTCTGCCTCCCGTGATGAGCATCGGTGAATTCTCCATTAGGCACAAAATTATCTCATACTCGATGACACTTTATATCGTCGAGGTGTAGATTGCATTCTTCATCGGTGCCTTATACATGAGGAAGCATAGCTTGTTCTTAACGACTTCCACACTGGAGCATGTGGTGGTCATTGTTCTGGGTTGGAAACAACCCAAAATATTCTACAAGCCGAATACTTTTGGCCTACGTTAATCAAATATTGTGTTGAGTCGGTCAAGAAGTGCCACCCGTGTCAGATCTTCTCTCGAAAGATGAGGGCACATCCTACTCCCATGTTTCCCATCATTATTGTTGGTGCCTTCACTAAGTGCGGAATTTATTTTACTACATGCCCCCCGACCTCAACCATGGGGCATTGTTATATCATTTTAGTAGTAGACTACTTCACAAAGTGGGTCGAGGCTATGCCAATGTTTAACAATGATGGAGAAAAAACGACTCTTTTCATTTTTAACCAGATAATAGCAAGGTTTGGCATCCTGAAGGAGATTGTCACTGACCATGGCAGTCACTTCCAGAACAAAATGATGTTCGAGTTATAATCAAATCTTGGGTTGAGGCAAGAACATTCATCAGCCTACTACCCACAAGCGAATGGTCAGGTGGAAGTTGTGAATATGTCCCTCAAGACTACTCTACAACAAATGATCAATTCTGCCAAGTCAAATTGGCATTTTATGTTGTACTCAACGTTATGGGCCTACCGAACATATGTAAATACTACCACTAGTTTCTCACCTTTTCAACTCGTTTATGGGATGGAAGGAGTCTTTCCTATTGAGTGCCAGATCCTGTCTTTAAATTTGGCATTAGAGTTATTTCCAGACACTTCACTGCTTTAGGAATGCCTATTATATCTCGAGCAACTCAATGAGAAATGTCATGATGCAGCCTTGGCCAACGAGGCTCACAAGCAACGAGTCAAGTGTCAATATGATCAGTTCGGTTGTCCTCGGATTTTCTCCGAAGAAGACCTTGTCCTAGTCTATGACCAAGACAAGGATCCCCTGGGGGCAGGTAAGTTCAAACCCATGTGGTTCAGACCTTTAATTGTGAAAGAGGTCTTAAAGAAGGGCGCTTATCATCTGGTTGAATTTGAGGGAAATGCTTTGGAAGAGCCTAGAAATGGGCTCTACCTCAAGAAGTATTACTCTTAGGTTGGTCACCTGGGTGACTTCTTGTACATATGTATAGTTCTTGTACAGTTAGTTTTTGTCTTTTTGTTTTATGGACATGTCGTTATTTATGTCATATTTTTCACTGTGGCAGATGTCAAGTGAATAGGAGGTGTTCTTTGGGTTCACGGAAAGTGCTAGTCGACACACTCTGAGGTGTTCTTTGGGTTCACGGAAAGCGCTAGTCGACACACTTGGAGGCTTTCTTCCGCAGCTTGGGTGATTTTTACACCTCAAGGACAACTGCTATCTTTCGGAGGCATCTGTCTAGGTGACACCACAAACAATGTCATCGAGTACAACGTAGTGATAGATTTGCTTCATGACACTTTTTCAGGTGGCATTTCTCACCTTCGGGTCTACTTAGATGCTCATCTGATTGTGTCCCAATTAAATGGAGTTTATCGCATTTATGATCCTCCTTTACACCGATGTTTCCTTAGGATACGTCTCTTAAAACGTTGCTTTGATTACATTACGTATATCCATGTTCCTAGGAGATTAAATCAAATCACAGATACTCTATCTAATCAAGTATTAGATTGGCATGTTGCACACACATAAAAAGTAGAACACACATACACATGTACATACATTTGTAAAGAAATGTGATCCATAATACACAAAATATGTAAATATATATATGTATATATATATATATATATCAAAAAGTCTCAGAGTACATAGGTGGGTGCGAACGCCTCAAAAATAGTAATCCGGTATACATCACGGTGCTTATGCCCTGAAAAATATATAAAGAGTGCCCTCGACACATAATGAGTCCATCCTATATAATCTCGGGGCCTGTTGGCCCTAACGTAGTGAATGACGACATTAGCCAAATGCCGGAAAAGTTGGACCCAAGTCCGTGGCACCCCAACTACATGAGGTTGCATGGATGGCGGGAGATCCTTAATCTCGGCCGTGGGAACTGCATGAGTGAGCGCGGTGAGGTTCCTCTCCACCCGTCTCAAAAATCTCTCAACATTTCCAGATAGAGGTCCTCCTGCGGCTGCTGGTATTGCCTTTGGTTGAGGACGTCGCCTAGTCCTCGAGAAGTCTGTCGGGCGCACTAGTTCCACATCTGCACATAACAGATACATAGTTGTCATTACTATGATGCATATAAAAAATGATATATATAAAAGAAACTAAAAATTAAATAACCTTAAAAACATGTACCTAACTCTCCTTGCTCCTCTCCGGGAGGTACAGGCATGTCTAGGTCTCTGGATAATTTGATTCCAGTGTAGGGGTAGTTCTCTGTCGCAAGAATCTAGTGTGCCCACCAGTTGAAGAACTTGTCATCAAAGGTTTCTATGGTCCTTCCTCCCCCATGTCGTGGAAGAAATGTTTCCCACATACATACCACTGGGAAGGAGGCCACATTCCATCATACTGTATCTCTCAGACTCAGACTGGGTACCCTCTTGAAGAAGAATGAGCACAAAATGATATCGAACCCGAAGTTCTTTTTGCTACTCTCACGACAATCTGTAAGCTGCCTCTTCATGCAAGTGAGCATGGTCGTACTCCAGTAAAAAATATGTGCATCTAGGCACTGCATGGCACAATACATGTACGCTCAGGAAGCCTGGTGGATGGTCACAGATCCAGTGATCCGCCCAATGAGCAGTAGGATCACCTTCAGTGACAAGTTGGTGATCTTGTTGATGGGAACTTGAGAGCCTACTTTCTCAGTGCCAGCCTTGCAGTGCATCTCGATGTAGTCAGTGATGTTGAACAACCTAGGGGGAAATCTGTGTAGGTTGAATGGTTCCCCTCTCCTCCAGAGGCTATTCAAGAAGTATATATCCTTGGTCATTGGAGTCAACGACTACCCCTCAATCATAAATGCCTCTGCATCTGGGTGCTAGTAATCCACCAAGGAATTCAGTAGCCTAGGTTTTTCCCTCATAAGCGGGAACTGGTAGAACTTCCATAGACCACATTGTTTCAATGAGGCAATGGCAGCAGGGTCGTCATCAACCAAGATATCAATTTCCTCTTGTTACCTCTCCCTCCAGTCGACATACATTCTGTTCCATGAAAGTTTAAAAGGGAGTTATCTCTTACTTTTTATTTTATTTTTCCATGCTTTTGAGGTTGTAAGCAGGTTGTCTTGGACATAACCTCATATGTACGTGGGAATGATGTTTTCTTCCCACGGACATACGCGGGTTGTCCTTAGACAACCCGTGTACATGTAGGGCCACCCTTTTTTAAGAGGGATCACCCCCCAAAAAACAAAAAACAATGCTAAAAGTAAGAATTGAAATGCAAGAGGGATGAGTTTATACTTACTTGGTCCGAGCAGAAGTTCATTTCGTCCTCTGAAGCTCCCAGAATCAACTTCTTTACCACAAAGGCCTTTTTTACCTTTTGGTTAATTTTCAAATTGCAATGGTGAAAATGAGATGTCGACTTCTATTTATAGACTTTTTTGGCCTTTTTTGCCACTTTTTGAACTCTTTTTTCATTTTTTCTGGCTTATAAATCATTTAATTTGGTTCTTGAGTTTCTTATTGGATGTTATGATGCACTTTTCCTTTTGGTTTGGGAATTTTTTTGGGAGATGGGTCACTTTTTAAAGGTCCTTTGGTAAAAGTTGTTTTCCAACTGTTTGCATATAAGTTAGTATTCCACCTCCACTTTCTGCATCTTGTTGTATTTTCCGCTTTTCCATAGGATCGATCCCACTGAAGTGTGACACAAAACCATGTTTGTTGTCTTAGAAGTGTCGTAATTAGGTGGTAGAGCCTACCTTTACATGGATTCCCTAGATAGATCCTTGTTGCATTTTGGCATCCATGTTGTCTCTATTGTCTTTAGGCTCGAGCATCCTTGTTTAGTCCTATCGTGATTACAAGTTTGAGCCTCATTCGTCTGATGCACCATCACTCTTGGCCTCACCCTCAGGACTCCCCAAAATGAGCAAACTTTGTTGTCTTTCAAGCTCGCTTTGAAATCCAAAAGCAACATCCGACGAGACTACATTTATGCTTTTCAATCTCATCTGGATTAACTGAGAAAAGTAACCTCCTAGAGTCTTCTTTAATCCCTTTTCAGACTCTCTAAACATGAAAATATTGATGAGCAAATTCGTTGCTCTTCATGCTCGCCAAACTAAAACTTGAAGGCACATCTGTCCGACGGTATTTTACCCCTCTTTCGGTCCAGATGGTCAATTGTATGAATAAAGGTATACTCTAGGAACTTCATTTCGCTAGAAGAGTATTCTCAGGTATAAGTTTAACCCTTTTTCCGGCCCGAGGGACTAAATTTACGAAAAAGAAATATTCTCCTTGGTTTTGGTTTATGACCTTTTTCAGGCCTTGGAGATTACTTACGAAAAAGGAACCCCCACGAAGTCCATAGTTAATCTCTTTTCAGACTCCCTAAAATTGAAAAGATCGTCGAGTGACCTTGTTCCTTCACACTCGTTAAATTGGTCCAGAAGAACATCTACTGGCATGATTTTACCCCTTTCCTGCCTGTGGATTATGGAGGAAAAAGGTACACCTTGGGATATTCGTCTCACCATGAGATTTCTCCTTAGTAAATTTTATATTTTTTCGGGCTAAGGAGACTAAAACCAGAAAAAGGTTGTGAGTCCATAGTTAAGCTCTTTTCTGAATCCTTAAAATTGAAAATGTTTTCGAGTGATCTTGTCTTTGTCACACTCGTTAAAATGGTTTTTAATAGACGTCTTTTCGGTTCTAGTTTACACCTTTTTCGAACAAACTAGACTATTTCCAAAATAGGTACCCCAGTGGAGTCTTCTTTTACGCTTTTTCAGACTCTCTAAACGTGAAAAAACTACCGATTTTACCTTCTCTGGGCTCGTTAAAAATACATTGAAGGGGGTTTTATTGTGTCTTGATAATCACATTTTCATCTCTATGTATTTCTCTTAATTCTAGCTCCATGTTGCTCTCAACTGGACCTTTTAAGCATGCCTTATATGCAAGCCTTGTAGCACTTTTCCTTTGCGACCTGACACCTTGACCCTTGGAGGAATATTCCCCGAGTGTCCTTTTTCTGCACATGTCTCCCTGATCTGAACATTAGTATGTTCCTTGCGCTTGGAACTAGTATGATTTTTCATGATACTTGTTCCTACTTTGTAACATAGCATTCATTTATTCTTTTTCAAGATCTTTAAAAATTGAAAAAGATAAAAAAAT
The DNA here is from genome assembly GCA_010110895.2 of Picea sitchensis. NCBI lineage: Eukaryota > Viridiplantae > Streptophyta > Pinopsida > Pinales > Pinaceae > Picea > Picea sitchensis. The sequence continues at coordinate 195,275 of SNQJ01S0000211.1, read as the reverse complement.
AAAAAATAAAAAACCCCAAAAAGAGGGGACGGGAAATATATATTCTTTTTTGGAAGCATAATGATTCGCCCTTGGAAAAATCACATCCTTGCATTTGTTGCCAAGCATTGGGATTTAATATGACCTTAGGAAGTTTTTTTCGCTACATAGAGTTGTGTCCTCCTCTATTTGGTTACTCTTCCAAACACATGGAGAGTTGGAATTTCCTCATGCATCGTGAAATTATGACAATGTCATGTTTCTTGAGTCTGATCATCTTTCGTGCTTATGTCCAAGGGAAGTTTCACCCAGCCTGAGTCAGACTTTCTGCAGTTTTTTCTTGCCCTCATGCCCAACCATCCTGAAAATTCCAATCAAGTCCTTGTTCAAAATCAATGAAGTTCTCTGCCTGATCATAGAGATCCTCTTGTATTTTCTCAACGAGTCATCGAAGAGCTCTGGGTATCAAAGTCGTACACTCAAATTACACTCCTACCCAAGTTTTGAATTTCTTGAAGTTGTTTCTCTAGCTCTGAAGACCTCATCTCCATCCATTGAGCGTTATTGGATTATGGAAGATGGATACTATACTTGTATATCTTTGATTTTGATATGTAGATCCATTGTGTATTGCTCGCAAATACACTTTATATAGTTATATGACATGGATTTGTAGTTTATTTGATTGGAAACCATGATTTATTTCATCCCGAGCATGGGTATGCCCGCCTCGGAGAGACAATTGTTATTTTTGCGGATGGCACCTCCCAAACTCTAGTCCCAGGCTCACTCATTTCGTACATTGGTGAAGTTTTTGTAATGTATTTAGGACATCAGATGTTATTCTGACCTCACATATTAGGGGTCATCTGTTATAACCCTAAATTTATCTACATATTCATACCTGGCTTTTGGCCCTCTTACTTGCATTTTTTTCCAAGCCATCTCCGAGTTGCTCTTCTAAAAAACCCTTTTTTTTGAAGATGTATGCGCCCTGCACCAATATTTCCCATGTACATATGCTTGTTGCACCACTAAAACTCACGTATATATGCATGTTGCACCACTATAGCCTACGTATACTTGCAAAATTTGCAAAAAATAAAAAGTTGCAAGGAATTTGTTGATATTACGGGCTATTGGGTAGTTCCCCAACTAATACACCGCCTATAGCCCGTCCCCCAACCGAATAACCATTATTTTTTCATATAAAAGGAGGTTTTGGGGTCTCATTCCACATCTATACATAAGAATAGTGAAACTCTGCCCGTTTCACATCCCGTCCTTGCCCCAAGTAATTGTAGCCCTTTTGTGAGAATTGCCTCAGAATTCCCCAATTTTCCCTTCTTCCTCCATCAGAAACCCATTCACTTCCCAAGAAGAGATCCAAAGGTTGAGAGGAGAAGCCATACATAGGTGCACTTGGATATTGGTGAAGGGGATCCCAGACCAAGTTTGTGAAGCAGTAGTTGTATTTGGTTGTAAGTGATCATTGTATTATCAATAAAAGAAGTATTTTTCATGTCTCAAATCATGGTGTATTGAATGTTTACATTTGATTTATGTTTTTATTATAACATATAACCCTTATTTGTATATGAATTGCATGCTTTTATCTTTTTTTTTTTCTGTCCTTGAATGCAGGCCAGCCTTGAGAGGAGGTTTGCAGTCAGCGAAGATTTCAAGCAAGAGAGGATCATCACCGGACGCGAAGTAGAGGTATAGTTACCTAATCCTTCTCATTTTGATTTACTTGTATGAGTATGGGGTATGTTTGGGGTAGTTAGAGAAGTAGTTGAGTTTTAGACGGTTGTGATATGCCTACATTGTAAACCCTGGTGTAGCCATAGGGGAGGTTTTTCCCGCTAGTAGCATGCACATGATGACTCTTCTTTAGATGAGAGTTTTGATTCATAGGATTCAAATTATTCATATACCGAGTCAGTACAGTCAAATACAAATTCAATGAACGTATATGCAGATGCAGAGACAGATCCGAGGCCTAAGTGGGCCAAGACTACTCTTTAGGATGAAGGAGATCTTGTTGGGGATCCAAGTGATACCAGGAGGAATCGATCAGATTTCGAGGAGCCTCCTCTTTCACTCACCACCACTGAACCAATGTCACCCATGCATCTTTTTTTGGTTCAGTATTCAGATCCACATTCGTATGGAGAGGCTGCTAGGAATCCCTTTTGGGAATCTGCCATGTAGGAGGAGTACAAATCCCTTCTTGAGAACCAAGCTTGGTATGTGGTTCCCCTTCCTTCAGGAAGGAAAATTGGCAGGTGCATATGGGTCTATAGGACCAAGAGAACAAAATATTGACATGTTAGTAGATACAAATCCAAGATATTTACCAAAGGATTTTAGAAGGTGCATGACATTGACTATGATGAGACCTTGACTCCAGTAGAGAATATCGATTCCATACGCTTGGAACTTTCCATTATGGTATCCAAGGGATGGGAATTCCATCAGATGAATGTGAAGAATGCATTTATTGACAGAGATCTCTCTAAGGAGACCTATATGGAGAAGCCCCAGGGCTTCATGCAGGATTCACATTTGGTCTTTCGACTGAAGAAGTCTCTTTATGGCCTCAAGTAGGCCCCAAGGGCATGGTATGCCAACATGGACTCCTACCTATTGTCACAGAACTTTGTATATTATAATTCAGACCCGAAAATTTACATGCTCAAGATGGTTGATTCACTTCTACTCCTAGTTCTATATGTTGATGATTTTCTAATCACCGATTGCTCGACTTCAACGATTATTGCAGTCAATAGGATTTTGCATGACAGGTTCTTGATGATGGACATGGGTCTGTTACATTTCTTCCTTGGTATCGAGATCAACCAGAATGCGCCAGGAATCAAACTGTCTTAGGCGAAGTATGCACGAGATCTCCCAGAGAGATTCAACATGATAGACTGCAAGTTTACCTCGATTCCTTTCCTATCAGGAGTCAAACTTGAGGATGGTGGGGACACTCCACTGGTGGAAAACACATTGTACACACATCTACTGGGGAGCTTGTTGTATCTCACACACTCCAGACTAGACCTCTCCTATGCAATTGGAGCAGTCTCCTGGTTCATGCAATAGTTGCATGAGATACATTGGAAGGATGTGAAGCGTATCCTTTGATGCGTAAAGTGCACCATCACCTTTTGGATTCACTATGGAGAAGAATCTACATTGGAACTCATTGGATTCATTGATTCTGACTGGGATGGTGACAACATTGATTGCAAGTCCACATTTGGTTACTCACTCAGTATGGGTTCTGGGCCCATCTGTTGGTCGAGCAAGAAACAATTTTCTATTTCTCTCTCGTAAGCCGAGGTAGAGTATAGTGGGGTAGTTAACATAACCATTCGAGCTATGTGGCTACAAAATTTTCTCACTGAGTTGGGATTCAATTTCATCGACCGATCGTCATATGGTGTGACAACCAGAGAACTCTGAAGTTCTGCAGAGATCCAGTTCATAGGCAGTGGATGAAGCACATTGATATCCACATGAAATACATATGAGACTTAGTACATGAGGGGATCATTGACATGCAAATTTTTCCTTTAGGAGAACAGATTGCATACATCTTCACCAAGACCTTCAATGAGTAGAAGTTCCATTCTCTGTGCATTCGTCTTCGAGTGAAGGACACAATTTCCTAGCAACTATCAATTTTTTTTTTTGATACATTGTAACTTGAGGGGGGGAGGGGTTCCCATGAGGTTTTCCCTCTTTCCTCATTTATTTCAATGTGTCTTTTGTTTTCGGGTACCTAACATGGCCTCGTTTTCGGGACCCATTATTTTATTTTCACCATAGTGATGTTGAGGGGGGGTGTTGGAGCTACTTCACACACACCTAGGATTTATTATTCCTAAGGTTTTTCCTATGTTTATTAGTCATTATCTACTCTCCTGCATTTAAGGGAGAATATTCCTTTTCCTACATTCTAGGGGAATATTGTCTTCATTTCACACTTCAATTGGATCGGTTGAGTGGAGTCTTGATGCCACATTGGCTCCCTCACCGTGCATGATTGAGATCATCACTACTAATGTGCATTGTCCTTGGGATTATCACCAGAGTGACACATTACTAATGCTTTTAGTCAGTTAACTGAGGACTAAGAGGCTAGTTGACTTAGACTAGGTGTCAGTTAACTCCCATAATTGTTGGTGTGTGTCTAGATCACTCTAGACCACCACTATGGCGCATTGGCTTCTCTTCTAGTGCACATTAGTTGAGTTATACAGAGTATATCATGTGTAAATTATCATTCATTCATTCATTCAGTTAATACATCTATTTGATTTTCTCTCTCTCATTTTTGTCTTTTCTCATTTTTTCTGCAAACTATGTATGTCCTTTTCTAGATAGATCTTATCTATGCATGTTCATCCACATTTACAAGACTAATGGGTTCTAAAGTGTTTTATGATAACAATTATAGTTTCTCACTCAACATATTTTTGGTGACCATACTTGGGACAATATTGTTCTTTAAATTTTTCTTTTTTCTATATTGTAGTTGTGCCCCTCTTTTAACCGATGACCTTTCCTTTAGCTCATCAACCTGATATCCAAATCCAATTTCCTGATCAATCTAACATTTCTTCTTGCTTGTTTGATCAAATTTTACAAACTGTGTCACTCATGAAAAACTTAAACGTTCTTAGAATATGTAACATCCCGCTCTTGCGTGCACTGAGCGAACTTATTCCATGAGGACACGTGCGTGCAAGTGATCCGGGTTATTATACTATTTTTTTATTTATTATGATTTTGAGATATTGTGGATTTGATGATATGTTATTTTCTTGTATTTACATAGAAAGGTTCTATTGACTGGGTTCTCCTAAGTGTACAGGACTCTGGACATTGAGGATGCAGAGTCATCGATGAAACCCCTTGGACTCCAGATCAAGTCAGGGAGTGGATTGTTAGGGTTTGAATGTTGTTGTTGTGACATATGTACATATGATTAGATGTTATGACGATTGATTATTATTGCTTACATGTTTCATTGGTGGATGTAGGATGATGATAGCATGCCGAACAGACTCACAATTGGAGTAGAGGGGTCACGCACGACAACCAAAGACATTGAGGGATAGGTGTGGCAGCAAACCTGCCACATCCTACTAGCACTCTCACCATGGCTTGAACTGTAGGTTAACGATTACCTAGTTCGAGAAGACCCACAATGTCATGAGGGAAAACTGTGACAGTCTCTCACGATGATTCTAAGGGGCACGCAATAAGGCATGGGCATTATTCCTTAGAGGCCCTTAGTCTCCCACAATATCACCTAGCAGAGTATTGACTCCAGGGGTTTGACGTCTACCAAATTCGGTCAAGAGGTGAGTGGCACCCTTGGAGCACGTAGTGAATCTTGAAAGGCACGTCACACAAAGAAAACAGAAAGAGGCGAGTGGCACCCTTGGAGCAAGTAGTGCGTCCTGAAGGACACATCGCGTAAAGAAAATGGGAAGAGGCGAGTGGCACTCTTGGAGCACGTAGTGCGTCCTGAAGGGCACATCGCGATTTTGACTAGTAAATAAATAAACCTAGTGCCTAGAAAACTATGCCTCCTTAGGACCTGGTTGGACTTAAAATGAATGATGTGATAAGTAAAGTTTAATAACTAATTTTTCCCTTAAGAATTGTCGCCAAGCCTGGTGAATTGAAAACCTAGGTCTGGGTATAACCTTAGAACAAAAAAAAAACTAATTAGACATATAACCGGATTAAAATGGAAATTTTAATTCCCTAAGGTTCTTTTATAAAATTTCAATTCACTAACGTTCCTTTACAAAATTTCAATTGACTAAGGTCCTTTTTATAAAATTTTATTTCACTAAAGGTTCTTTTTATAACTAATTAGAAAATTCAAGCATTAATAATTAAAGAGGAAGTTTTAATAAAGGTTTAATTAATAAAAGGGGTATTTGGTTGTCCTTGTCTAAACCTGCTAATTCTGAATTTAGTTATAAAAAAGAGAAACTTAAGGAAAAGAGAAACTTAAGGAAAAAGGGGAAACTTAACGAAAAGGGGAAACTTAAAAGAAAAAGGGGAATGTCTAACTTAGTAAGGAATATAGACTTGGAATCTTCTATTTATGAACTCAAATAGGATTTAAGTAAGGCATAAGTCATTTAAGAATTGTAAGGGAATATTGGGACACCGAGGAGAGTTTTTAGGAACGCTTTTAGGTGGGTGAGGGAAATAGACAAATTTAATTAATTAATAAATTGATTTTCTGGTGCAACTAGGGGATTGGGTGACATGTGTACGGGGGAGTTTTTTTTAAATTAATTAAATGAAAAAGGAATCTAATGAGGATTTTTGGAAACTAATGACTAAGAAACTATATTAAAAAGGATGGTGGAGGAGGAGTATGGATCAAAACTGGCTTGCGTAACGTTACACTGCTGAAATTTTATCTTGACTGAACTTTCTCTTGTGGGAGTTGGGATACCCAACTCAGGTAACGAGTGGTAGCTCGACCTTGCGAGGCTAGCTGGGTGCTATAATTCTCTAGTATTGTGTGTGTGGCCCCTTTGTGGCTTGGGGGGCTCAGGGGGAAGAAGAGTACCCCTAGCATTAGTTGGTAGGTACCGGTGAGGTCTCATCGGTTGGCAAGCAGGATCTGGATGGAGCGAACGCGCTGGGAGGACATCCTCGGCTCGTTGTTGTCAGTGAAGGTATGCCCGTTAAAGTTGTTACTTGTAATAAAATTTAACATGCACTTGTTTATTTTACGGTATTCAGAAGACGATTTCATTTCCATGAGCTTTCCTTGCACATGTATCTCCTGCCTACGTTTTATTTATTCCTTGATTGCATTTTTTATTTATTTATTATTCTCCACATAGAAGGTTTTCATGCAGATTGTGTTTTTATCTCTTGATTCCTTTATCCTATAAGTTATTAATCTCTTCCTGAGCAGTCGGCCAGGAGACGAATCGACTGTCTTTCACTCTAGTGTTAAAGATTTATATTCAAATGCCCTGCTTTCCTGTGCATGGATAATAAGTGAAGGATAATTTCTCTGTCCAACAATTTACTTACTGTGTACCACGAAAAATTCATCTTCATTATTACGCGATTATTGTGTTTTTATCTCCGCATTTTTTGTGGAATAATCTTTGCGTCCTTGTGGTTGTGTAAGATGGCCAAGTTGGGATTCTCCTTTAGCCCCTACGATAGTAAGCATTCTCTACATTGAACAAATCACCAACATTTCCTATATTCATTATCTTTTAATTCTTACGAGTTGCATCTTACATTCTGGAGCGCAAACCACCATAGTTATTTTGATAATATTTTGAATTATGCCTGTTGAGGATGTCGTCCACGATTCTAAGTTTTGGTTAATTTATTTTTGAGATTAAGTGCAGTCTGGTGTGTTGAGTAATTCTTATTAAAATCTTCTGGATTCATAAGTTATTATTTATTATTGAACATTTATGAAATTATAGAAACGAAAAAGAAAGACTCCTACTTCTGCTTTGTAAAAATATATGTAGATACATTTGATCAAAGGAACATTTAGACGTGTATCTTGGTGCATAGAACTATATCAATGCTCTCTATCTGCAATTGATTAATTATCATTATAAATTTCGATGTTCAGAGGGTCATTTGCATACCTAACTATTTGTTCGATGTTTATTGGTTCATTGCTTACCTAACTATTGGTCAAGAAGACCAGGTAATCTCATAATATAGATTGAATAATGCAACGTTTGGAGCTATAAAACTAAGTTGTAATAGGGTATTACACAACATTTTACACCATGATTTTCTGGGTGATTTACCCAGTTTGACACAATGATTTCACCCAGCCTTTGCACAGTGCCCACCCAATGATTTCTGGGCTTGAATCTCTGCATTGAATGATAAATCTCTACGTTTTTCGAATGATAAATATTTGCGTTTTTCGAATGATAAATATTTTTTTTTGTGAATGATAAATCTCTGTGGTTGAATAATAAATCCCTGTGTATTTTAATGTTAAATCCCTGCTTTTTTGGAATGCTTAATCTCTGCATTTTTTTTACACTTTTGTGCTCATCATTTGCTATCCTTTTCCATGCTTTATTTTAGGATGACTATCTTCCACGTATTGAATGGATTACCAGAATATTATTTAATGTTCCTTTCAGGATCAACAAAATATCCTTCACGACTACTTTCATCTTAAGCTTGAGTTTAGGGTTCTGTGACTGATTATGCTATCTAGGAAACAATGGTGCAACTACAGATACTCTTATTTACGGATTTTTATTTATTGCCTTCAATGAATTCATATACCTTAGGTAGCATCTAGTTTTGATTTTTGTTAATATACAGACATGTTTTTATATTTTGGTATTTAACAATCTAGGAATGGAATTTGTCTAAACATGACTTGAAGGATGAAGCCTTACTCTCTTTGACCTTTCTCTATCGCTTGCATGAATTCGTATACCTTAGGTAGTATCTAGTTTTGATTTTGTTAATATATAGACATGTTTTTATATTTTGGTTATTAGAATGAACAACTCTGTCAATAATATGAATGTGATTTTTGTTAATATACAAACATGTTTTTATATGTTGGTTGTTAGAATGAACAACTCTGGAAATAATATGAATATGAATGTGACGAAATATTCTAGAGTTTTTAAACACATATTTAAGTCCATAGAGACACATAATCATTGTAATGATGTAGATTATGATTGTTATGAGAAAACTTTTCTAAATTTTTGCATGTTTTTATTTAGAGACAATTAAGAGTCATTTTGCCTTGATATTTTCATTTCATATATAAAATATCAATATAATCTTTCTTTATCATTTTGAAAAATTTATATTTTTACTCAAAACTATATCAACTCCCACACGTATAAACACAAATGGAAGCATTACAAATACTAGTTTTCGTTATATTTTTAATTTCAAAGACAAATTCATTTATATTTATATTTATATTTTATAGAGATACAAATTGAATAGTAAGATTTATTTTTAGAGGATGATAATGGTAGTTACCGTTATCTACGACCACTTTTGTCTATCGGTCCTGAAGAAAATTTAGTAAAGATTTAATTGATTTGTTTTCATATTTTACTTTTATGCTTGAAGGATTGGAAAGAAGCTTTCCTATATCTATTTATCTTTCATAAGCTATGAATATTTTAAAATTGAAACCTAATGTATCCATAGATAGGACATTTTAAGAGAAATCATTTATTTCATGTTTTGTTTTGTTGGGATGTAGATAATAAAAAAATGTAATTTGCAGTGAAGCGCAAATGACTTTTAACTTGAATTATTGGTGCTAAAGATCTGGAAGAAGTCCCCACAACTTCCAGGATTCCACTGTCATTCATTTAATATTTCAGTCGACAAATGATCAATGCAACTTAATAGTGTCTTCACCTTAAAGTTTATTGATTATTAATTTGATTTGGTAAAAAAAAGAAAATATGCTTTTTCTTTGTGTCGCATGTAGTCGTAACGACCGGGGTCGTTACATATGGTATCAAAGCGGGTTCGACTTGGGACCTGGGATCACTACGGATCTTGTTGATTAGATGTTTGATTATAGGGTTGCTAATTAATTTGATTTGTATTCGTGTAGGTAATAATGGTTAGAGGACGTTGCAGAGGCAGACGAATGAGTGCTAGGGTAGGAGGTGTGATGCCCCCAGTAGCATCCATGCCTGAGGGGTTTAACCCCTAAGGAGATGAACAAGTTTTCGAGTAGGAACATGTAGCTTTGGTTGATGTGGTTAGGATGTCCGAGGCACTAATCAATAGTATGGATAGAGATGAAGCCAGGGCGCCAACACCTCCTAAGGATCCACCGCGCGCTCTGGTCGATACTGGTAGCATTCACTGAGAACTCGAGAAGGTCAATTTTCTTGAATTCTTTGGTGCCCTGTATGATGCCCGAGTACAAGGCTCGTTTTATGGATCTTCTTTGGTATGCTTCGCACCTGAATACTGAGAAACTTAAGGTCAACAATTTTGTGTTTGGCCTTAATGTCAGAATTTGTGCAAAGGTTAGGATTATGATGCCTCAAACCTTGCATGATGTTTTTCAGAAGGCCCTCATAGCATAGGAGGAGGTTATTAATGGGGGTCAGAGTAGGAATCCAGTGGGGCCAATGAGGCAGGTGTCATCTGGTGCACAACAACATTATACACCAACTAGACATTCTCACGGATATTGTGACTTCTAGAGAGGATCCACTTTTACTACACCTCATCGACTAACGCCTTAGTAGAAAACTCCTTACTGAGGACCACAACATGAACAACAACCTCAACCACAACAAAATTAGTTTAGGCATGTTCAACAGACTAGACCAGGGTTCCAGGCCAATGGGTCGTTAGCTTCTACTTCGGGTACGAGGAGTACTAGACCGAAGAAAGGGTGTTGGACATGTGGGGAGCCACATTACCAATGTGACTTCCCAGTGGAGAGGACCAGAGCATATGGATCAGCCAGAACCACTACTGTGGGAGATTTGGTAAAGGCCCATCAGATTCATGCAGCAGTGAATAACCCCCAGGTAGAGCACCAATCTACTGTGCTCGAGACGTCAGGTACCGTCGCTCACCAGACTCTTAGTATTTTGATAGATCCAGGTGCTACAAAGAGTTTCATTTCTGGGGAAGCACTAAAAAGAATTAAGGTAAAGGTTATCGAACATAATGAGTTTAGATTTGTAGAAATGGCTTTGGGAGCTAAACAAAAGGTTGGTGGGAAGGTTACAGGTTGTAGCCTTAACCTGGGAGAGTTTGTCACTAGGGCCAACCTATAGATCACAACCTTAGGGTCTTATGAAATCGTGATTGGTATGGACTGGTTGGATTCGCATGATGCAATACTCAACTGTAAGATGAAACGGTTGATCTTGGTCGATGACGAGGGATAGAGATGCATGATTTTAGCTCAGAACCATGGAGTCTCCTTGAGGTTCATCTCTTCCTTGCAGCTATGGAAGATCATGCACAAGGGATGTAATATTTATGTGATCCTTGCATTAAACGAGAAGGGAGTAGCGAAAGGTCTAGAACACCTTCCGCTGGTGAGAGAGTTTACAGACGTCTTCCCTGAGGAGTTACCTGGGATGCCACCGAAGAGGGAGTTGGAATTCACCATTGACCTAAAACCGGGAACTTAATCGATACCAAGAACACCTTATCGGATGTTGACCTCGGAGTTACAGGATTGAAAATGCAACCGAAGGAGTTGCTAGACCTAGGACTCATACATCCAAGTGTGTCACTATGGGGTGCGCCTTCTATTTTCATATGAAATAAGGATGGGTCGTGGAGAATATGCATTGACTACCGTTAATTGAACAAGGCAACATTCAAGAATCAGTATCTGTTGCCAAGGATTGATGATCTGTTTGATCAGATGAAAGGCGTGATGGTGTTTTCAAAGGTTGACTTGAGATCAGGGTATTGATAGTTACGGATCAAGGAGGATGAAATCCCTAATACCACCTTTAAGACGAGGTTTGGACATTACGAGTTTACTATTTTACCGTTTGGACTGACGAATGTCATAGGGGTATTTAAGAGTTTGATGATCAGGGTGTTTTGCGAATACTTGGATAGTTTATTCCAAGTATTTATTGATGATAGAGGAGCATGACAAGCACTTGCGCTTAGTGCTACAGTGTCTACGAGAGAACAAATTGTTTGGCAAGCTGTCGAAATGCTCGTTTTATCAATCGAAGATTCACTACTTAGGGCATGCCATCTCCGGTGAAGGTATCACTGTGGATCCAACGAAGGTCGAGGATATTATGGAATAGTCTGCACCGACGAATGTCTCAGAAGTGCGTAGCTTCATGGGTTTAGTGGGATACTATTGACGGTTCTTCAAGGGTTTTTCGAAGATAGCAAATCCGATTACGGAACTGAAGAAGAAGAACAAGAAGTTTGTTTGGACCAAGAAATGTGTGGAGGAATTTTGGAGGCTCAAGGAGATGTTGACAAAAACACTGATACTAAAGGTCCATGATATGGACACAGACTTCTTGGTATGCACCGACGCATCAAAGGAATTATTAGGAGGAGTCTTGATGCAAGATGGTTGAGTGATCGCTTACATATTGAGAAATTTGAGAAGGCATGAGGAGAACTATGCGATGCACGATTTGGATTTTCTAGCCATTGTTTATGCCTTGAAAGTTTGGAGACATTACTTGACTGGATGGAAATTTGAACTAAAAACATAGCACTGTGGAATACAACACATATTTACACAAAGAAACTTGAACGTGCAACAACGACGTTGGTCGGAATTGCTTAACGAGTATGATTTCGAGATTACTTACATAAAGGGAACAATGAACAAAGTGGTTGATGTGCTGAGTCGCAGACCACACATATTTTTGGTGATGCCTCTTCAGACGAATCTACGTGAAAAGATTCTAAATTTACAATGCAACGATGACTAGTACAAGGAGGTCAAGGATTTTATCGGACAAAACATAATGATGGTACCAAAATTTGAGAGATTTACTGCGGAAAACGACAGATTATTAATATTTAAAATTCAAATTTACGTACCACCCAATGACGAGTTGAGGAGTTTGATCCTAAATGAGGCTCGTAGAGAAGTGTACATGTCTCATCCTGGAGTCACGAATATGAGGGCAGACCTTAAACCCTTATTCTTCTGGAAAAATAGATCAGGTCAAGGTCCAATGGGACAAATATAGTCTGCACTCAGCGACCTAGGAGGATGCATATGATATGCGTCAGCAGTTTCCATTTTTGTTTGATAGTTAGACCTATGATATTATGATGCACTTTATTTTGGCACTTACATATTGTGAAACTTCAGGACAAAGTTTTAAAAAAGAGGGGGTGTATGTAACATCCATCTCTTGTGCGAATTGAGCGAACTTATTCTTTGAGGACACTTGCATGCAAGTGATTCAGGTTATTATATTATTGGTTGTTTTGATTATGATTTTGAGATATTGTGGATTTGATGATATGTTATTTTGTTGTATTTACATAGACAAGTGTTATTGACTGGGTTCTCCTAAGTGTGCAAGACTTTGGACATTGAGGATGCAGAGGCATTGATGAAACCCCTTGGACTCCGGATCGAGTCAGGGAGTGGATTGTTAGGGTTTGAATGTTGTTGATGTGACATATGTACATATGATTAGATGTTATGATGATTGATTATTATTGCTAACATGATTCGTTGATGGATGCAGGCTGACGATAGATTTCCAACCAAACTCACATTTGGAGTAGAGGCATCATGCTTGACAACCAAATACATTGAGGGAGAGGTGTGGCAACAACCCTACCACAGCCTACTAGCACTCCCATCATGTCTCGAACTGTAGTTTAAAAATTACCTAGTTCGAGAATACCCACAATGTTGTGAGGGAAGACTGTGATAGTCTCTCACAATGATTCTAAGGGGCGCGCAATAACGCAAGTTCCTTATTCCTTAGAGGCCCTTAGTCTCCCAAAAGATCAACTGACAGAGTATTTACTCTAGGGGTTTGACGTCTACCAAATTCAGTCAAGAGGAAAGTGGCACCCTTGGAGCATGTAGTGTGTCTTGAAGGGCATGTCGCGCAAAGAAAACAGAAAGAGGCGAGTGGCACCCTTGGAGCATGTAGTGCGTCTTGAAGGGAACGTCGCGCAAAGAAAATGGAAAGAGGCGAGTGGCACACTTGGAGCACGTAGTGCATCCTGAAGGGCACGTTACGATTTTGACTAGTAAATAAACCTAGTGACTAGAAACCTATGCCTCCTTAGGACCTGGTCGGCCTTAAAATGAATTATGTGATAAGTAAATTTTAATAACTAATTTTTCCCTTAAGAACTGTCGCCAAGCCTAGTGAATTGAAAACCTAGGTCTGAGTAGAACCTTAGAACAAAAAAAAAAACTAATTATACATATAACCGAATTAAAATGGAAATTTTAATTCCCTAAGGTTATTTTATAAAATTTCAATTCACTAAGGTTCCTTTACAAAATTTCAATTCACTAAGGTCCTTTTTATAAAATTTCATTTCACTAAAGGTTCTTTTTATAATTAATTAGAAAATTCAAGCATTAATAATTAAAGAGGAAGTTTTAATAAAGGTTTAATTAATAAAAGGGGTATTTGGTTGTACTTGTCTAAACCTGCTAATTTTGAATTTAGTTATAAAAAAGAGAAACTTAAGGAAAAGAGAAACTTAAGGAAAAAGGGGAAACTTAACAAAAAGGGGAAACTTAAAAGAAAAAGGGGAATGTCTAACTTAGTAAGGAATCTAGCCTTGGAACCTTCTATTTATGAACTCAACTAGGATTTAAGTAAAGCATAAGTAATTTAAGAATTGTAAGGGAATATTGGGACACTGAAGAGTGTTTTTAGGAACGCTTTTAGGTGGGTGAGGGAAATAGACAATTTTAATTAATTAATAAATTGATTTTTTGGTGCAACTAGGGGATCAAGCGACATGTGTACGTGGGAGGTTTTTCGAAATTAATTAAATGAAAAAGGAATCTAATGAGGGTTTTTTGAAACTAATGACTAAGAAATTCTATAAAAAGGATGGCAGAGGAGGAGTATGGATCACATATGGCTTGTGTAATGTTATGCTACTGAAATTTTATCTTGACCAAACTTTCTCTTGTGGGAGTTGGGATACCCAGTTCGGGTAACAAGTGGTAGCTCGACCTTGAGAGGTGATATGGGTGCTAGCATTATATGGTATTGTGTGCATGGCTCCTTTGCGGATCGAGGGGTTGTTGGTTAACTCTCTCATATATACTATCTGAGTTTCTATTCACCCAGGGTTCATGTTTGTTCGAGTTTCCAACAAAGCCTCTAAAACTATTGGCCCTCCTGGTAAACTAGAAGGCAACACATCGCACATAGTGCATTTCGTTGTCTCACCTAAGATATTCTAAATGGGTGGCTACAAGACTCATGTGTTTACATCCTAGGATTGAGTGCGATATATGAGGACTGTATATTAAACCACTAGTATAACTTGTAACCACAACCTACTGTCATTTATGATTATGCAGGAAATGTAATACTCATTCATTCAGTATAGCAATATTTACTCAAAAGAAATAGAGACATACATGCATTCAATCACTTAACAAAGATTTTACCATGGTTCACCCCCTCCTGGGATACGTCCAAAAATATTTGTCTCTTGGCTCTTTTATTATCATCGTTTTGTCATTCCAGCGCCAGGCGCTTTATAGTTCCCTTCAATAGGGTCGAGATCTATTATGAGGCAAACTAGATCTCACCAGGCCCCTCAGCTTGTGATCTAACCCTCAAGATCTACCCTCTTCCCTCCTTTCTAGCTCAAAAACTTAAAAAAATAGGCCATACAGCAAAATATTACATATCGATTCGTAAATACCCTTCTCTCTATAATAACGACTAGTATTCACAATAATCCTGGGCTCCCTTCTGATACCTAAGTATCTATATTTATACGTTTCTGGATCTTCATCCATTAAAATACATTACAAAAACCCTAACCCTAACGTCGTTAGGTCTTCCATGCATGCATGTGTGTTGTTCTTCCTTCCAGATGTCGCTTTCCTTGTGCACACCTTCTTTCCAAAAATCACCTTGCTTTCCACTTCGGTATGCATCCAACAGGCCCCCAACACTGACATGTGGGTCGTCCCAAGCCACCTAAAAAAAATCTTCGATCTCCTTGGTGATCGTCTTCTATTTTTCCTTGAGCTCTACTGCCTGTGTTTATGCTTGCACAGTATTCTCCTTGAGTGTGTCCACTATCTACACTGTAATTTCATCGTTGATCCATTCCATGCACTCTGCATAGGTTTGTGATATCTGTGTCTTGGCTTCCGCTGTCTGTGCTAGGACTTCTTCTACCTACTCTTGAAATGGTTCCATTTGAGCCTGACGTTCCTTCTGAGTTTGCGCAATGGTGAGTTCTACCTACAGTTTCTTCATGTCCTGCGCCCCTTTGACGTGCTCTGTGATGGACATTGTCTTATGCCTCCGCTTTAGGTCCTGGATAGCTACGCTTTTCCTTTCTTCTTCCTTGTCCCACTTATGGACTTTCTGATCCTCTTCTAACTTTGTCCAAAGTTGTTCTACTTTGTCGAACAAGTCGGCTGATGTGCTGACTTATTTCTCTATTTCCTACAACTAAGTTGTTGCCTCCTGCTTCCTTTTCTCCACTACTGGTGGAGTGGTTGGTGTGAGATGCTCTCAGATATTCTCGATCTCCTTCTGATATTGATCAATTTTTTGCGCAATCTGATCAATCTTTTCTGTTGTTGTGATTTCATCCCTCTGTGTGGCCTTTGGAATCTTCTCGTAAGTTCCTACCACTTTCTTATCCAATCCATTCATGTGATCCCTTTCTTCTTGGATCTCAAACTTATCCTTCTCATGTATTATTCCCAATGCATCTCGCTTCTCTATTGCATGATGTAACTCGAATAATTATTTTCACGCCTGAGATTGTACCTCTTGGGTAACGCTCACCTGTAATTTGTGTAGAGCCTTGGATAGTATCCATGACAACACCAATTATATTTGTCGTAAGTAATTTAGGGGTCTCTTCCCCACGATCTCGTCCATGCGCAACATACTGGGTGTGATGTGGAATGTTGCGCTCGACTGCGGTATTGTATGAACTGTATCCCGCTCTCCTTCTTCCAGTCTTTATTTTGTCTGTGATGCTGATGGTCCTATTCCCATGTTGCTGCCTTTTTTCTTCTCTTCCCCGATATGCTTGAGGAACTATCAAATGTCTTCCATCTCCTCCTGAATCCTATCCCTGTGGTGTGCAACATTGTAAAAATCCTCAGCTATAAAATCCTGAACCATTCGGGCTACCATCTCGACATCATCCTCCATGATTGTGTATTCTAGAGGTGTTCTTTGTGCCTTCATTTTCTTGCGCGCGCCTCCTGTTTGTGTCACTAGTCTCTTATTAAGGCCTGGTTCTTGGGGATTGGGACTTGGTGTGGTCCCTTGCGTAGCCTCAGTCTATTTCGGCAGTTCTTTGGTTGGCGATGTATTATCCTTCTTCCCCTTCTGGGTCCCCGTCTTCATTGTGCCTTTGTGTGTTTTCTTTATCTTTGTTTGGCCCATCATCTATTTCTTGGGCACTGGGACTTCTTGAGGCTGTGTTTCTCCCTGCGCTGCCTCTTCTTCTGTTGTCCTTTCCGACAAGTCTTGTGTGAGGAATGGAATCTTCCACTCGTCTTCCCAATCTTTGATCACCATGTGTTATAACCCTAATTTGCACTAGACATACTTACTTGGCATCATGCAATCTCAGATTCCTTCTTTGCCAAAACACTACTGAACAACTCTTCTCAAAAACCCCCTTTATAAAGGCCCACATGCCCTGCTACATTACTACACGTGTGTACATGCTAGCTTCCCCAATACAGCCTGCGTGTACCTACAAAATCATGGAAAAAGGAAAGTTGCTGACAGAACACACAACTTTGGGCAAGTTAACTAAACCTTTCAACCATGCATGGCCGGTCTTTTGGCCAAATACCTAGCTCCTTCTAGCCTATAAAAGAAGGGGTAAGGGTCCCATTTGAAAGGAGGAAAATCATAGTAAAGAGACTATACCCTATTGAGAATTCCCCTTGTCCCAACCTTTATCCATCCTTGTGCAAAGAGAAGTATAGAGAAAAGCAGTTGGAGGATAGTTGAAGAGGAGCCCAGGACTAGTTTCGAGGAGCATTGTCGACCACATATTGTAAGTTTACTCTTGTGAAGGCTAATACAAAAAGGAATAATTTTTCCGTCCTGCCATATCATGTGTTCAAGTTGAATGTTTATTTTATGATATTGTCACAACTAACCCAACAATTAGTATATGAAATGCACGTTCGCAACTTTTTGTTTGTTCATGTGTGAATGCAGGTCAGCTTTGGGAGGAGGCTTGCAATCAAAGAGCGAGTGAAAGAAAAGGGATCTACATCAAACGAAGGACTTAAGGTAGAGTTACCGAATCTCATTTACACCTTTGTATTGCATGAATGTGGGGTTTTGTGTCGGGAGAATAGGAAAGAGTAGAAGCCTTTGAAATGGTCATTTTCTGCATGCATTATTAGAGACCTTAAATGATAAGTCCGTAGGAGGGATTCCCACCCACAACAGAATTGGCGACCATACTAGGGATCTCTAGGGTTTTCTGGGAGTCCTTTTTGGGTATTTTTTAAAAATTGGTTTCATTACTTGTTTTTAGAGTTTCTGCAAAAGTCTGAGCTAACAGGGATTCTGGTCTTCCATACCAGTTCTTCCTGCTTACTTTGCTTGGCTGCATTTTCTTTTACGGGAAGTCACAGAGGTACACACGGCCTGTATAAGGCCTGCATGTGTGTACCCGCACCCTACCTTCGAACAACCCGCGTGTGCACGCTAGCTGATGAAGTGTCAGTCGCGTGTATGATTTCAGAAAATTTCTTTTAAAGAGGCAGTCATCCTCTCCCCTGTTAGAAGTGATCCTTCTTAGGGGTTTTATGGAACTCATTATGGGATATGTGTTTGCATTTTTATAGCTTAGGTTCCACCTCAAATTGGTTTTTTTCTATGAATTTTTCCTTGAATTGTTTTCTTTTTCCTGACAAAGTCAGTTTCTGAGTCTTCAAGAGATTCTAGTTATCAATACTAGTAGTCTCTGTCAGTGCTTGATTGCTTGTCTTTTCGTTTTTGAAGAGTTTCAAAAGTACACGCGGCATACCTAAGGTATGCACGCGTGTACAAGCACCTTGAATTTACACAGCTCGTGTGCACACGTTGGCTGTTGAACTGTCAGAAGCGTGCCTGTGGAGAAATTTTTTTGTTTAAGGAGAGGCAGTCATCCATTTCTTTGACAAAAGTTTATACCTCTCAAGTTTTTTGGTATCTGTCATAGCGGTCAGTAACTTAGGTTTGATCACAACAATAGCTTTATTTTTCATTAAGTTTTCCTCGAAATTTTCCTTTTATAGGGTTTTTAGACAAGTGTGAGAGTCCATTTTAATCTGCTTGTGTGTTATTTTTTAAGTGACTCTTTTCGATCTTCGCTTAGGCCATAAGTTTTCTTCATCTTTACTTGTCGATATTTTTCCTTTTTTCTTTGTGAGCATTCAAATAAACCAAAAAAAAAAATTATTTCTTTGTTTGGTTAAGTAGTTATTGGTTTGCATTAATAACTAGGATTTTTTTTCTTTCATAAGTTATTGGCTGTTTACTTAGGACAATAAGTAGCTTGTACTCAAGAAAAATATTGTTTTGAGCTTGCTATTCAAAGATCTTAGAAAAAAAATTAGTTTGAAAAGTTGATTAAGAATTGTGTCAAGAAGAAGTTATCTTGTTTCCAACTTTTTGTTTATTTTTCTTTCGTCTCTAAAACATCATTAGTTGCACTTTCATAACCTTTGACTTAAGACAAGCCATAAAAAATTAATGATTAATTAAAATCAACTAGACTTTATGTTTGTAGGGTCCATCAATTAGTCTAGGCTAGAGCCTTGATTTAGGTTGGAGAGGAAACTCCTCAAGGCTGCAAAACATACATAAGAGTCCATGCTAGGGAGTGTTAAAATTCCAGTATCGTGAAAGTTATCCGAGACACCCCTCTAACACAGGGGATAAACATGAGGTCGCATGCGGAAAGGTAGCAGAGATAACCCCTCCAAAGTCGGACCAATCGTAGTGGAGAACACATATAGAGGACTTGTCTTGGGATTCTGTCGATTGCATTTTCCATGGAGCTTCGTGGGTCTCGAATCTGTTTGAGGTCCTCAGTTGTCTTCTGGACCACTTGCTTTTGATACCCTTGACAGGTTTAGGGATTGATACCCTGCTCATTGTGGTCTACCCGATTGTCGACTGTACTCGCCTGCTGACTGTTCGCACGGTGGCAACCTAGTTTCCTATCTTTTTTAGAGACATACACAGGTGACTGCGAGGGTATACCACCGTACCTATGATAGACATCAGGCCACACTTTGCAGAGTGATGCAGGAGCATCTCCCGAGACAAGCGAGCCAACGCAGAATACAAGTGGATAACTGGGCACACGCCAGCACAAATTTTTGAATTTTCCCTTGAAGTTGATGCGCCAAATATAAATGAGATCATTTAATGAAGGCCCCTTGGTATATTGTAATCAGACCTCGAGCCATAAGCTCTCGTCTGAAGTAGATAGGAGGCATTTATAGTAGTTAATGCAGGTAGATAGGATTTAATTCTAGATTAGACAGTTTTAGAAGAAAGGGGGAAAACGGATATAGACACCCTCATTTGTACATTGTAACATTAGCCAACATAATTCAGAGTAGGAAGAGCATAGGAGAATAGCAGAGAGATGTAGAAGAACATCCATGTACAGATCTTGAATTAATAGAAGGAATTGATTCAGACTCATGGTTTTGTGTTCTCTGTGTGTGTGTGTGTTGATGATATGCTCATGAATGTTTGTTTTCTTGTTATGCATTTGTTTTGATATGATGTGCATATGATTTCATGTTTTAAACAGAGGTCTCGATAAGGAAGAGGGAATGAGTTTCGATTGTTTCTCTGCTTGAGCAAGGATTCCTGCAAGGTGTGCAGTCGAAAACATCCACAAGGAGTGATTTGATGGAGGCTCAGGTAGTTTAACTCTTATTCTCGTTCACCCAGAAGTGAAAGTGGGTTGCTGGAGCCGTGCAAGGAGTGTGCAGGCTAAAGGAGAGTCTCAGTCGAGAATCTAAGCAGAATAATTGAAGGATTGTTGCTGCAGACGTGGGCAGAGTTACGAGAGGCTAAACACTTGAAGTGTTGCAGAGTTGCCGCAAGGAGTGCGTGCAAAGACCCTCTTTTGAGGCTCGAAGTCGTGAGAGAACTCAAGAGGGATATAGCCTTCGAAGTTGCTGAAGGACAGTGTGAATAAGTTGTTGGTTGGAAGCTTGAAAGACGTGTTGCAGGATTGCATGCAGGAGGACGAGTGAGCGCAGAGGAACACTTGGTTATTTTCCAGAAATCCACAAGGAGGAGAAGCGACGGTCAAGATCTTGTGGAGGGAACTCGTGAAAATCCCGCTAGCCTTCAGATTCGACAGAGTAGCGAGGATGTTATGGCCACATCCAGAGTTTGAGCTTGAAATATTGTGAGCCGTTGGATTAACAGTTGATTTCCCGTCAACCGTCATATTTGGCAGGAGTTGCACCGGGGTTAAGCCCTAGTGAGTAGAGGAGAAGTCCCGGAGGAGGCATCGAGATATTGGAGGCATCGCTGTTTTGGAAATCGGGAAACTCGAGACCTTTCAAGTCTCGAAACACCGACGGAATCATAGCCATGGATTTTAGGGTGGACACGCATCAGAAGATCCGAGAGGAGTCGGGGTTCGACACATCGTGAACTCCAGAGACATAGAACTTGTTGCATCAGGAATCATGATTTCGCGATGTCTGAAATGGCGACATGGAGATAGTGACGTGGAAGGGCCAGTTCTCACGTGCATCAGGAATCGGCATGTCGGGGTTCCTGTGAACAAAGGAAATACTACAGGGGAAGTCGCGAAACTACGAAACGCGACGACCACATAGCCACAACAATAGAGTGGAGGATAGGTGTCACCCCACATCGGGGTTCAAGACATAGAGGGTTCCGATAACTAGTGCAATAGGAATCGCGATACGCGATCTCCCGATCGTGACAGGATTGTGGGGCATGTGTGCCAACACTAAAGGACAGGTGTTGAAAGGTTAAACCATCGAAGGGGTCAATGCCAAGGTGTGTCTGGGATCGGAGGATCCGGGATCCTGAGGACGCAGAGTCTATACACTTTACTCTCGCAAAGTCCGAAACCCCGATAGCGGAGAAGATTGTGGTCATATGGACCAGGAGGTCTAGACGAGAGGTATCATCGTAGATCGGGAATCGGGGATTTGTGAGGTAAGTTGTCTACCACAACGCAGGTGCTGAAATCCCGACAGCAGAGATTCCCGATAGGAACGGGAAGGCATTGGTATTGAACCACATCGGGTTTCGGGGAATTGAAAGACCCGAATCTGTGTCTGTAGGATTCACGATCTCGCGAAGTCCAATTTCCCGATAGGATAAAGGGAAGGTCATCGAGGATAATATCTGTGGGTGAGGAAAATTCCCGATAGGGAATTTGAAGAGCTTCTAAGGTTCTGTGAGCAGACGTGCCTGGAGGGCGCGCCTGCATCACAGAGTATACCCGGAGGGTGATTTCGTGTTCGAGTTTCACTTGCACCGATAAGTTGCTCTAGTGTTGGTTGTTGTAACTGTTCTTCCAACTAGTTTAGTGTTTGCTTGTTTTATCTTGTAGGGTCTTTTTTCTAGTGTATGTTGTTTTTGAACAAATAGAAAGCCCTAGTGTGTCTTTGATATTCTCACATAGTGGAGTATCACGAGCTCCGTTGGTCATGAAGGCTTCTTGGCCTGCCACCGGTTACACTGGAGCCACCCCCGCCACCGCTAAGGTGAAAGCTCAACCAACAAGGGTCTTTTGAAGCGACCGGGTCACATGAAACTGTGCCCAACCAACATCCAAAGGAACCAACTATTTCAGACCTTGGAGCAGAAGCTCTCAGTCCACCTGAAACTCCAACCACTGATCTTTCGGTGCCCATCATTGTACAAATTTATCCTTACGGGTGCCAGATAGTGTCACACACAGCAATGGAAACAAATTCTGCCACTTCTTCTGGGAATTCTTCTATTCCCACTACGACCGTCACCACAGGGGGTGCTCCAATTCCTAACCCACCATCGTCGATACGAGCCACCATGGTCTCGACTGCCTCTACCTCAAGTAGTGGTTCGATCCCGTCTTTGGTGACGACCACTGCTCCTTTCACACAGAGTGCGACAGGCCCTCCGTTCTCATATAGGATTCCTAGCTTAGGTACAAGCCCTGTACTATACTACTCCACTTTACAGACTTTAGGTCTAGGGGCAGGGAGCTATAACGCTCCTCTACAAGGACCCATGGGGGGCACTTCATCTCCCTTTAACGCTTTCCCTTATGGGGGAGTTCATATACCTCCTTTGTCCCCTTCGCTCGATGGTACCCATCAACAATCCGCCAGGCCACACACACACCATAGTTCACTTGGAGTAGGGAGTCAAGGACCACCTTCTCTTAATATGCCGGTAGGGTCGACACCATTTTATTTGTTCGGTGCATTTGGTAACAACGCTTTCTCGTCAGTTGCATTCCCGACTGAGGGCAACCCCAGTTATGGCCAACCTAATCCTATGCAGGGTACTATTCCTGCACAGGGGGAAAACGCAGGAACTTCTTCTACATCAGGACCTTGGAATTCTTGGCAAGAATCAATTCCCTCGTCAGGAATGTCGATCTGGGGAAATTATTTTCACAACTAATGGAACCCCGGGCAAGGTGCAATACCTATGCCCATGGGATCGGCATGGGGAAACCCTTCCCAAAGTCCTTCGAATGTAATGCATGCCCAACCATCTACGTCCTATTTCAGGAATCAGCAGATAATGTCTCTTCAAACGCAAAATCTGTATGTTGGTCATGGCTATGGTTTTTACCAGAACCCCAGCCAGCAACCCAAATTTTCTTGGCAACTTGGTTCCAATCAAACTCCAGGCCCCTTTTTCCATGGTTATCATCAACAACAACCAAAACTACCTTTCTTGGCAACATTACATTTGCCAGACTTGACAAGGTTCTTGAATGACCCCATCTGTCACGATCCACGTTGCCCCCCTATGCCGATGAAATTGCCTTTGGACATACCAAAATTTGAAGCCAAGCCTAATGAAGATCCAGAGGATCATGTGACCACCTTCCATATTTGGTGCTCGTCTAATTCGTTGAAAGACAACTCCATACAATTGCAATTGTTTCAACGCACTCTCATTGGGAGTGCTGCGAAATGGTACATTGAGCTCGACCGCTCGAGATATTGTTCCTTTGGAGAATTAGCAATGGCGTTCCTAAACCATTTCCAATTACCTGTGAGATACAACATCGACACAGAATTTCCGACCAATTTTGAGCAGACAAAAGCGGACCATATCTTTGATCACATTCGAGAATGGAGATGTCGGAAGAGTTTGATTAAGGTACCAGTCCCACCAAAATTCCTGCTTGAGTGGTTCCTTAAGTCTTTGGTCCCTCAGCTATCCAAAGACGTCGCAATGTTAGGAGTGTTTTCTGAAGAAGATGTGATCATGAGAGCTCAACAGCTTGAGCTAATTTATTCTCATTCTGGTTTACTATACGAGATTTTTCCGGATGCACCACGATCCATACTTGATAAAACCAGATAGAGAGATGGACCACATGCCGATGGTATTGTAGGTTTATCACAAACCAAGCCTGTTGAACAACTTACAAAACAATTGCAACAATTGTCTATACAACACACAGCGGCCAACCAAACTACTGTTTCAGATACTCCCCCTACCCAAACGTCGGATGTACACAGTGTGCAATTGACAAATCCGAAGGCCACCCAGCAGCCTGATGGAAATAAAAAACAACGTAAGAAGGGTAAGGGGGATAAGAAACCCACTAATAATGCTGGCGGGGGAAACTCCGAGAAATGGAAGGCGAAGTATCCATGTAACCTGTGCACAAAAGACCACCCGACCCACCAGTTCCCTTGGCTTGCAGAGGCCCAAAAGTTTGTGTCACAGCAGCAGCTTGTTGTATTAACAAATCCATTTCAACATGGGAAAAACCTAACCCAAGCCTCTACAAGTGTGGAAGGGGGTAGTCAAGGACCCTCTCCGTCTTCGAACAATCCTACATCCGTGAATGTGTATATGATGAAAGGTGATGGTTTTATATCGACTAGAGCACATGACTACAGTAAGCCAATCACCTCTGAGAAAGGTAAAGAAACTAAACTCCCATCTCTTCCTCTCCAGATCGAGAATACTTTGGGCGAAACGATGACACGTATCCCAAAAGGTGCGTTCAAGAAAGCTTCTCACAACCCAAATGCAAGGGCCACCCAAAACTATTCTGTGGTGGAGGATTTGTCTCAAACCCCTTGTGCGATGTCTGCTTTGGAGGTCCTCCAAAGCTACTCTTCCCAGAGGAAAGATTTGTTAGCCGCTTTAGGATCTGTCGAGACTTGTAATCCAGGTACAATCATGTTGGATACAACCGACTTAAAACCTCGTCTCCCTTACCACGTAGCGTTTTAGATAGTAGTGGCTTACCCCATGAAAACTTTTACTCGGAACATTTTCCGCATGGTGGTTGATGAGGATGCATCGACATGCATCATGTCATTGGCGTGTTGGAAGGCCATTGGCCAACTCATTTTTTCTCCGTCACCTACTCTTCTTACCACTTTCGATGGTCATTCATTCCAACCACATGAAATCATCCCCTCTTTCCCCATAAAGTTAGGAGGGAAGACCGTGTGCGTCGAGGTAGAAGTAGTCGACGCATCCCTCGACTACAATATCTTGTTAGGTAGGAGTTGGACCTATGCCATGCAAGCAGTGGTCGCTACAGTTTTTCGGGTCTTGTTGTTTCCACACGAGGGTCAGATTGTGACCATTGATCAATTGTCCTTTTCCCGACCTGACCCTTCATTGGGGGCATCCGCGGTCCCAATGATTGATAATACTCAACCAGGCATCGTCAACGTAGGGGTTGGTTTGTGCCCACCTTTGATGGGTACTTTCGATTACCCACCTCCTCAAGGCGATGTCAACTTCATATTAGACCACTATAAGGTTGAGATTTTCCAAGTTTTGTCGTTTCGCACGACTTACTTCAATGATCCGTGGATTCTTCCTTCCCCATCAGCCACGATGGAAGGGACAGGGCACCATGGTATGCCCATGCCCTTGTCCACAATAGAAGTAGCGTACTCTTTAGTCCATCAAGCTTCAACAAACACCGATCCAACTACTTCACAAGAGTTAGATCCAATTCCAGAGCCTATTTGGGATCAAGGTTCCCTCACCGATACCAATTCATTAGACTTAGTCTTTCCCTCAGACGAAGCAATCATTGAAGCAATGACTATTCTGGAAAAACCCTGGGACAATCTCCATCACAGATCATACTTCCTCCCAGAGTTAACTAGAATCGAAGCAGGGGAATTCACCTGGAATATGACTGGAGATAGGTCTTGTCCTATCAATCCCTTGGCTACACATGAGGTTTATGCCCAGGGTAATATGGAAACTATCATTGAAACTATACTGATTAATATCTCTAGAACCCCTGGCGTCGTGGAGAATGTTTTCGTCGGAGCTAACTGTTCCCCCGAAGAGATTCAAATCTACACAGACTTATTTAAAGAATTTCGTGACGTTTTTTCCCTGGTCTTACGAGGAAATGCCAGGCATTGATCCAAAAATAGTAGAACATGAAATCACAACTTATCCTGATGCCAAGCCAGTTCGACAGAAGCTTAGTCCAGTTAATCCCAGGAAAGCAACAACTATTAAGGTTGAAGTAGAGAAACTGCTCAAAGCAGGTTTTATCTATCCTGTCCATTTGACCCAATGGGTGTCAAATCCTGTGTCGGTCAACAAGAAACAGGGCATGATTCGCGTATGTATGGATTTTCATGATTTGAACTAAGCCTGTCCAAAAGATAATTTTCCCACACCATTCATTGACTAGATAGTCGATGAATGCCCCGTTTGCGAGGATTTTTCTTTCATGGATGGTTTTTCGAGATATAATCAGATACAGATCAAACCTGAAGACCAGCACAAAACAAATTTCATCTGTCCATGGGGTACATTTGCCTATCGTAAGATTCCTTTTGGTCTCAAAAATGCTGGAGCTACCTTCCAGCGGGCCATGTCTTTTGCTTTCCATGATCTCAAGCATATAGTCGAAGCCTATTTAGATGATTTACCATCATGATCTCACGATAGAACGGATCATCCCACACACCTCTGACTTATCTTTGAGCGATGTTGCTACTTCCAGATTTGCTTGAATCCAAACAAATTCATCCTTTGTGTAACGTCAGGACAACTGCTCGGTTTCATAGTCTCAACAACAGGGATCGTGGTCGATCCTCTCAAGGTGGAGGCAATATTTCAGTTGCCTCCCCCGCGTACAATCCTTCAGCTTCAAAGTTTACAAGTAAAAGCAAACTTTTTGAGGCATTTCATAGCCAACTATTCCGAGATCACAAAGGGATTTATGCGTTTGATAAATAAAGACATCCCTTTTCATTGGGACGAAGCCGCTCAACACTCTTTCAACGCATTGAAACATGCCCTCACGACTGCCCCTCTGCTTCGACCACCTAATTATAACAAAGATTTCTTATTGTACTTGGCTACGGCAGAGTCCACTATGGGTATGGTCTTAGTTTAGGAGGATGAATTCCTCTCAGAATATGTGATTTATTACCTGAGCTGAGGCTTGGTTGGACTGGAACTCAAATATTCCCATATTGAAAAACTAGCGTTGGCAGCCGTTCATGCTATTCAACGGTTCCATCATTATATTTTGTTTCGCAAGACCACCGTCATTGTTGTTGTGAATCCATTTCAATACATATTAACATGACACGTCATTGGCGGGAGGATCAATAGATGGATAGTTGTCCTCCAAGAATTTGACTTAGATTTTGTTTCAGCGAAATCCAAAAATTCACTGGTCTTTGCGGAACTCATCTCGGAACATCCGGCTGAATCTGGTGAGGTTATGCCCGAAGAGTCGCCTATTAGAGGAGACATGTTTTTTATCGCATCTTCAGATCCCTGGTATGGAGATATACTTGTCTATCTCTAGAATTTGAAGTGCCATGCCTCTGCTTCTCGTGATGAGCGTCACCGTATATGCCATTAGGCTAAGAACTATCTCATACTCGACGACACTTTGTATCGCCGAGGTGTATATTTCATCCTTCGTCGATCTCTCACTCATGAAGAAGTAGTTATCGTGCTTAACGACTGCCATACTAGAGCATGTGGCAGTCATTTGTCTAGGTTGGAAACAACCCAAAAGATTTTACGAGCCGGTTACTTCTGGCCAACATTAATAAAAGATTGTATCGAATCGGTCAAGAAGTGCCACTCGTGTCAGATCTTCTCTCAGAAGATGAGGGAACATCTTGCTCCCATGTTTCCTGTCATCACAGTTGGTCCCTTTACCAAGTGGGGGATTGATTACACTACATGAAACCCTCCTTCAGCAAGGGGGCACCATTATATCATTATATCTGTAGACCACTTCACGAAGTGGTTCGAAGCTATGCCAACGTTTAAAGATGATGGAGAGACTGCAACTCTCTTTTTTTTCAACCAGATAATCGAAAGGTTTGACATCCCAAGAGAGATTTTCACTGACCATGGTAGTCACTTTCAGAACCAAATGATGACCAAATTAACATCAAATCTTGGGTTTGGGCAAGAACATTGATCACCCTACTACCCCCAAGCGAACGGTCAGGTGGAAGCTGTAAATAAATCTCTTAAGACCATCCTACATCGAATGATCAATTCGGCCAAGTCAAATTGGCATTTGATGTTATACTCCGCATTATGGGATTATCGAACGTCTATTAAGACTGCAACTGATTTCTCACCTTTTCAACTCGTTTACGGGCTGGAATTAGTCTTTCCTATAGAATGTCAGATCTCGTCCCTAAAGTTGGCAGTACAGTTACTGCCAGACACTTCTCCACTTGAAGAGAGGTTATTATACCTTTAGCAGCTCAATGAGTAGCATCATGATGCAGCCCTAGCCAATGAGGCTCAAAAACAAAAAGTCAAGTGCCAGTATGACCGGTACGTTCGTGCTCGGATTTTCTCTGAAGGAGACCTTGTTCTGGTCTATGACCAGGATAAGGACTCCTTGGGGGCAAGCAAATTCAAACCCATGTGGTTCGGACCTTTCATCGTAAAAGAGGTTTTAAAAAAGGGCGCTTATTGTCTGGTAGACTTTGAGGGAAATGCTTTGGCGGAGCCTAGAAATGGGCTCTACCTCAAGAAGTATTACTCATAGGTAGGTCACCTTNACCAAGTGGGGGATTGATTACACTACATGAAACCCTCCTTCAGCAAGGGGGCACCATTATATCATTATATCTGTAGACCACTTCACGAAGTGGTTCGAAGCTATGCCAACGTTTAAAGATGATGGAGAGACTGCAACTCTCTTTTTTTTCAACCAGATAATCGAAAGGTTTGACATCCCAAGAGAGATTTTCACTGACCATGGTAGTCACTTTCAGAACCAAATGATGACCAAATTAACATCAAATCTTGGGTTTGGGCAAGAACATTGATCACCCTACTACCCCCAAGCGAACGGTCAGGTGGAAGCTGTAAATAAATCTCTTAAGACCATCCTACATCGAATGATCAATTCGGCCAAGTCAAATTGGCATTTGATGTTATACTCCGCATTATGGGATTATCGAACGTCTATTAAGACTGCAACTGATTTCTCACCTTTTCAACTCGTTTACGGGCTGGAATTAGTCTTTCCTATAGAATGTCAGATCTCGTCCCTAAAGTTGGCAGTACAGTTACTGCCAGACACTTCTCCACTTGAAGAGAGGTTATTATACCTTTAGCAGCTCAATGAGTAGCATCATGATGCAGCCCTAGCCAATGAGGCTCAAAAACAAAAAGTCAAGTGCCAGTATGACCGGTACGTTCGTGCTCGGATTTTCTCTGAAGGAGACCTTGTTCTGGTCTATGACCAGGATAAGGACTCCTTGGGGGCAAGCAAATTCAAACCCATGTGGTTCGGACCTTTCATCGTAAAAGAGGTTTTAAAAAAGGGCGCTTATTGTCTGGTAGACTTTGAGGGAAATGCTTTGGCGGAGCCTAGAAATGGGCTCTACCTCAAGAAGTATTACTCATAGGTAGGTCACCTTGGGTAACTTTTTGTAACATATGTATAGTCTTTGTACTATTAATTTCTGGTTTCTTTTTGTTTTATGGACGTGTCATTTTTGATGTTATATTTTGTCACTGTGGCAGATGTCAATTGAATCAGAGGTGTTCGTTGGGTACGCAGACGGTGCTAGCCGGCACACTCAGAGTCTTACCTCCGCAGCTTGGGTAATTTTTACACCTCAAGGCTAGTTATTATTTTCAAGAGGTATACAACGTACTTATTGAGTTGCTTCATGATGCTCTGTCATTTGGTATCTCTCACCTCCAGGTCTATTTAGACGCTCAGTTGGTTGTGTCTCAGTTAAATAGAGTCTACCATGTTCATGATCCTACTTTACACTGACGATTCCTTAGGGTACGTCTCTTAGAACAAATCTTTGATTATATTACATATTTTCATGTTCCTAGGAGATTAAATCAAGTCACAGATACTTTAGCTAATCAAATCTTAGATTAGCATCTCGTACACATATAAGAAAGACATACACATGCACATGTAAATACATTTTTAAAGGCAAATATAATCCATAAGACATAAAAATACATAAAAATCCATATATAATATCAAAATCATCAGAGTACATAGGTGGGTGCAAGCTCCTCAAAAGTATGGCCAGTAATGAATCATGGGGCTTATTCCCTCAAAAAATATACAAGTAGTGCCCTCGGCACATGAAAAGTCCAGCCTAACTAAGGACGGGACCTGTGGGCCCTGTTGTAATAATCAACGACGTTTTCCAAACGCCGAAAAATCTGGACCCATGTCCGTAGATCCCCCACTACATGAGGCTACATAGATGGTGGCAGATCCTCAATCTCTGCCATGGGGACTATGTAAGTGAGCGAGGTAAAATTTTGCTCTACTCATCTTAGAACCCTCTCAGCCTCACCGGCTAGAAGCTCTCCTGCTGCTGTTGGTCCCCCTGCAGCGGTGGGTGCGGCCCCTGGCCGAGGACGTCGCCTGTTCCTCGCATAATCCGCTGGTTGCACTGGCTCCACATCTGCACATAATAGACACATATCTGTCAAAAGATCTGGCATAAAAAAAATGATATATATAAAAAAACAACATAAAAATTACATATGTTTAAGAAAAAAAAAACAAACAAACAAACAAACGATGAAAACTTACCCATCTCTCCTCACTCCTCATCGGGAGGTACCAATATCTCAGGGTCTCTCGAGAAGTCAATCCCAGCATAAGGGTAATCCTCTATGACTAGGATCTATCGCGACAACCAAGAAAAACAGTCGTCATCAAAGGACTCATTGGTCCTTCCTCTCCTCTGTCGTGGCAACAACACTACCCATCTACATACCACGGGAAGAGAGGTCTGATGCCCTCGTACCACCTCTCGAGGGATGAAACTGGGCACTTTTCAAATAATAAAGAGCAAAGAATCGTTCCAAGCCCGAAGTTTCTCTGAGTCCACAACCGACAGTCTGTTAGCTGCCTCTTCATACAATCCAGTAATGTGGTGCTCCATTCAAAAATATGTGCATTTAAACACTAAACTGCATAGTTCATATTTGCACGAGACTTCTGATGCAAAGCCACAGACCCAGTAATCCGTCCGATGAGAAACACGATCACCTGCAGTGCTAAGTCTGAGATCTTGCCCATCGGCACTTGCGAGCTTGTCCGGTTTGTACCCACCTCACAATGGAGTCTAATCAACTCCTATATATTGTGAGGCCCAGAGGGAAACATACGAAAGTTGACTGGTTCCCCTCTCCTGGAGAGTCTAGACAGAAAGTATATGTCCTCTATCGTTGGAACCAACGACTTCCCCTCTAGCATAAATGCCTCTACATCGGGATGCTAATAGTCAACCAAGGCATTCAGTAGCCTAGGTTGTGCTCGCATGAAAGGACACAGAAAAAATTCAACAATCACCATTGCATTAACGCAGCAACAACATTAGGGCCTTCCCCAACTAGAGCACTAATATCCTCATGCTCTCTTTCTCTCTAGTGCACATACATCCTGCACATGGGAAAAGTTTAGGAGGGTTATTTCTTGCTTTTTAAAAAAACAATTTGCACTAAATGGAGGGTCCACGCGGGCTGTTGTGATGACAGTCGCGTGTACACGCATTCCTCCATAAGACAGAGCAAGTGTACATGTGGGCTATCATAGGACAACCCGCGTGGACGTAGGGCCGACCTTTTGAAGGTCGATGCCCCCCCCCAAAATGAAACCAAATTCCTAAATAAATAATTAGATTGCAAGATAAGGTAGTTTATACTTACTTGGTCCAAGAGGATGGTTGTTTCATCCACCGAGGCTCCCAGAATCAATTCTTTTCACAAAGGGGAATTTTTGGCTTTTAGTCAATTTATGAAATAACAATGGTGATAATGAGCTGCCAGCTTCTATTTATAGAGGTTTTTGGCCTCTTTTTGTCAATTTTCGGACCCTTTTGTCTTTTTTTCTAAACTAAAAATCATTTAAGATGGTTCGAGAGTCTTCTTTGGATGGTCACGGGAAGTATTTCTTTGGGTATTGGGATTTTTTTTTGAGATTTGGGTGTTTTGACGGTCCTTTGGTAAAAATTCATTTTTTCCAACTCATTGCATTTAAGTCAGGATTACACCTCCACTTTCTGCATCTTGTTGTCTTTTCCGCTTTGCCATAAAATCGATCCCACCAAGTTACGACACAGAACCATTATTGCTTCTTTAGAAGTGTCATAATTTGGTGGTATAGCTTACCGTAACATGGATTCCCTAGGTAGATCCTAGTTGCATTATGGTGTCCATGTTATCACCAACGACTATAGGCTCGGGAGTCTCTTTTAGTTTTTCCTGATTATGAGTTTGAGCCTCATTTGCATGATTCCTTATCACTCTTGACCTCACCCTCGAGACTCCCAAAACATAACGGGTCTTCTTTTAAGCCCTTTTCAAACCCTCTAAACATGAAAAGATTGTCGAGCGATCTTGTGGCCTTTCACGCTCGCTAAATTGAAATTTGAATCATGTCTATCTGGCGGTAGTTTACCCATTTTTCGGTATGGATGGTCAACTGTACAAACAAAGGTATACTCTAGAGGCCTCGAATCTCTAGAAGAGTACCCTCAGGTATAATTTTAACCCTTTTTCGGGCCTGAGGGACTAAATTTACGAAAAAGGAACCCCCATGGAGTCCATAGTTAAGCTCTTTTCAGACTCCCTAAAATTGAAAAGATCACCGAGTGACCTTATTCTTTCACACTCGTTAAAATGGTCCAGAAGAACATTCCTGATGGAGTCCATAGTTAAGCTTTTTTTAGACTCTTAAAAAATGAAAAAAATGCCAAGTGATCTTGTCTTTATCACACTCGTTAAAATGGTTTTGAATAGACGTCTCGTTGGTGCTAGTTTACCCCTTTTTCGAACCGACTAGTCTACCTTCTAAAAAGGTACCCCATCGGAGTCTCCTTTTACGTTTTTTCAGACTCTCTAAATATGAAAAACCGTCGAGCTTACCTTCTCTGGGCTCATTAAAACTTACATCGAAGGACGTTACCATTGTGTGTCTTATTAATCGCATTTGTAGACTCGTGTCTTTGGCTTAATGCCAGCTCCATGTTTCTCTCAACCGAACCATCTGAAACATGCCTTATACGCAAGCCCTGTAGCACTTTCCTTTAAGCTTGACACCTTTGGCCCCAGAAGGGATTTTTTTCGAGTGTCCTTGCTTTGAACACCAGCCTTGTCCTTGCGCCTCGAACTTGTATGTTTGCGACACTCATTCCTCCTTTGTAACATAGCATTATTTTATTCTTTTTCCCAAATTATTGAAAAAGACAAAAAAAAACAAATATACCCCAAAAAGAGGAAGGGAAAAGTATTTTCTTTGTATTGATAGCACAATGAGTTGCGCTTGGATAAATCACATCCTTCCATTTGTTCATCAAGCCCTGGTATTTAATATGACCTTAGGAAGTTGTTCCTGCTACATTGAGCTGTGTCCTCCTCTGTTTGGTTATTCTTCCAAACATATGGAGAGTTTCTGTTGCTTCCTGCCTCGTGAACTTATGTTAATGCCATGCTGCCTAAGTCTCATATTTTGTCGTGCTATTGTCCAATGGAATTTTTTACCAAGCCTGAGTCAGCCCATCTGTAGTTTGTCTCTTTCCCTCATGCTCGTCCATACCGAAGGTCCAATAAAGTCTTTGCTCGAAATCCACAAAGCCCTCAACCTGATCATCAAGATCCTCTAGTCCATGACTGACGAGCCGTCTAAGACCTCTGGGTAGTGAATTTGTACACTCATATTACACTCCTACATGAGTTTTGAATATTTTGAATTTGATGCTCGAGCTCTAAAGACCTCATCTCCAACCACCAAGCCTTATCAACTTCTAGAATATCGATACTATAAATGTATATCTTTTTTATTTTGAGATGTAGATCCGCTGTGTATTGCTCGCGGCTACACTTTATATAGTTATATGACATGGATCTATAGTGTATTTGATTGGTAGCCATGATTTTATGTCATTCTGAGCATGGGTATGCCCGCCTCAGTGAGACAATTGTTATTTTGCAGATAGCACCTCTCGAATTCTGGTCCCTGGGCTCACTGGTTTGGTACGTTGATAAAGATTGGTAATGTATTTAAGCCATAAGATGCTCTTATGACCTCACACATTAGGGGGAATCTGTTATAACCCTAATTTTCACCAGACATACTTACCTGGCATCAGGCCATCTCAGATTCCTTCTTTTCCAAAACACTACTGAACAACTCTTCTTAAAAACCCCCTTTATAAAGGCCCACGCGCCCTGCTCCATTACTGCACATGTGTACATGCTATATGCCCCAATACAACCCACATGTAGCTACAAAATCACGGAAAAAAAAAATGTGTTGACAGAACACACAGCTTTGGGAAAGTTAACTAAACCTTTCGGCCATGCATGGCCGGTCTTTCGACCAAATACCTAGCTCCTTCTAGCCTATAAAATAAGGGGTAAGGGTCCCATTTGAAAGGAGGAAAATCATAGTAAAGAGACTATACCCAATTGAGCATTCCTCTTGTCCCAACCTTTAGCCATCCTTGTGCAAAGAGAAGTATAGAGAAAATAAGTTGGAGGACAGTTGAAGGGGAGCCCAGGACCCGTTTCGAGCAGTGCCGACCACATATTGTAAGTTTACTCTTGTGAAGACTAATACAACAAGGAATACTTTTTCCGTCCCGCCATATCATGTGTTCGAGTTGAATGTTTATTTTATGATATTGTCACAACTAACCCAACAATTAGTATATGAAATGCACGTTTGCAGCTTTTTGTTTGTTCATGTGTGAATGCAGGTCAGCTTTGGGAGGAGGCTTGCAATCAAAGAGCGAGTGAAAGCAAAGGGATCGACATCAAACACATGACTTAAGGTAGAGTTACCGAATCTCATTTACACCTTTTTATTGCATGAATGTGGGTTTTTGTGTCAGGAGAATAGGAAAGAATAGAAGCCTTTGAAATGGCCATTTTCTGCATGCATGATTAGATCCCTTAAATTCTAAGTTCGTAGGAGGGATTCCCACCCACAACACCATGTCAATGTCGCCCTCTGTAATAAAGCAGTGCATTTGTATCCACTTCTTGTTGGGGTCCTTACGTGCCTGTATCCACATCACATGTCACATGGAATTTAAGTTGGTGATGTCCTGATACTATGTGACAACCTGTGGTGTGATCCTCCACATGTTGGAGATGGCTTCTTGCAGGTCACGAAGGTATCCTTCGAATACAATTGCGTTCATTTTCTTGTGTTTGGAATCTGACATGGTGCCAAGTGATAAATACCTCACTCATAATTTGTCTTGGATCTAGTGTCAAAGAATGTGTAACTCAGTTCCTTCCATCCTATGATAGGTATCAACATGATTAGCCATGAGTAGTGAAATTATGTTCCTAGATCCTGCGCATCCTTGTAGTCATCCAAGAATAGGTTCAAGAGATAGGGTGCCCATCTCACTCTAGTTCCCTCGTCTCACTAAGCTGCAACTGCGACGACCCCATCCAGAACTTCCTCCTTGCGGCACTTTCTCAGCAGTTTGCAGACCAAGATTTTTGCGGCCATTTGTGTTGCAACGTCATTTCTTCTCTTGATTATGATTCCTAGCATCCCACTGTCAGTACCATATTTCTTCTTCATTTCCTATGCAATTGTTTTCTCCTTTGACTTATCATCGAGGAATTGCATGGGATCCATGCCCCGGGATGGAAATCCTATGATGTGTGCAATAATCTCTACGTCTATCGAGACAATCTTGTCTAACCAATTGTCCCCATCATGTGTGACTGCTAACAATTGTTTTACGCAACCGCTTGTGTACTGACCTCTGCCAAAGTGTGGTAAATATAATAGACCTAAAATCCCTATTTTCTCCAACCCTGTTGCCCATTGGAGTGGATGATCAATCATTTCCCCAATCAGATTTATGCCCATAGTATCTAAGTATACTCTCTTTGCAAATTCCAGAAACTTGTCTGTGTCTGCTACATCATGGTCCAAGTATTTTATCTTGTTGATTTTCCCCAGCAAGCGTGACTCCACTCGTACCCCATCTGGTATATGTGGTAGAACAAGGGTTGTGATGGGTTGCTTGCAAGGTGACCTAGGTACCTATTTCTTGTCTTTCTTTGGTGGTGGTTGGATCGAGGTGCTAGCGATGGCCATTTGTACTTCAAAGTACCATTCTGGCCAACTCGTGACATATTCTACTGTTCCCTCTAGTGGGTGGTCTGAAACGATGGTTTGAGAATCATCTGGCTCGACTGATGCTTCTTGATCCGGTGTCATTCCATTGACTCTCGGAGTTGCTTCAATGTTCTCTAGTTGCGCCTCATTTAGGGTTTTTGTGTACTAGTTCTGCTGCTCCTGTGCCTTTGCCGGCGTATCTACATTCATGCCCTCTGGTGCTGGCTATTGGGTTTCTTCCAGTACAGGTGTGGGGTTCACCGGTATTGTGTCTGGGGATGGGATTTTGTCGATATTGACGATCTCCGATGGTTGTTTTTCGCCTTCTTCCAATTGTACCCGTGACCTAGTTCTAACCTGGGGTTGTCTAGCACTTTGTCTTGCTTCTTCTTGCTTTGGTGGTGACATAGTAGTGAATATTGATTTCTCATTTGGCTTCATGGCTTCTTCAACCTCTATGAAGTTTTCTCCGTGCTCTATATGCGCTCTTGCTCTCTGTTTCTTCTCTAGTGTCGTAATAGACTGTTTTCTCCCACGTCTGTGATTTGAATGGGCATCGTATGAAACTTGTTGAAGACGATTCCTTTATGACGGGTTTAATGAACCTCCGATCCCTTTGTACTTTCCATTACTCTCCCTCGATGTCTCCAGTTGGCGCGATTAATGCAGCGTCCCATCGGTCCTTTCCGACATTCAATTCCACATAACTTCGTCGTTTCGTACTGCTTTTGTTGTCTTTATGTTTCTCGCTTGTCTCCCTTTTGACTTGGTCCTTAGCCTTATCCTTGCCAAGTTTGTATTCCTAAGTGTGCATTCTCCTTCTTTTTTCGGTGAACTTTTCCTTTGTTGGTACTGTTTAAAATTCTGGTTTTTTTTTTTTTTTCACTGCGTGGTGGGTTGTCGACTGTCTTTGTACAACTTCAGTCGACTCCCATTGGTCATCCCTCTAAGTTATACGCCTGATAAGTCTTTCAACTGTATTGATCCTCCATCTGTGATAGTTTTTACTTCATACGATCCTAACCAATGCATTCTTAGCTTTCCTGGGTGTTGAAACGATTTTTTGTCATACATCAAAACTAGATCTCCTTCCTTGAAGGTTTTCTTCTTGATCTGTCTATCATGCCAAGATTTGTCTCTTTCTTTATGAACTTGTTGGTGGAATTTTTCTAAGATCGGGTCTTCCTCCATGGTCAACAACTGGTAAGTCTCTCCTGTAATGTGCCTCATTCCGTCATGTGTGTAATTGTTTCTACGCGCAAACTGGGTACCAGGAATTCTAATGGCACCACTACTTCTTGGACATATACCAGTTTGAATGGTGTGTGCCCTGTCAACTTCTTGCATGTGGTTATGTAGGCCCACAATACTGATGGTATTTTGAGGTCCCAATCATCCCTTTTGACATTATAGATCTTTGTCAGTGCATTCTCCTAGGTTTTGTTAAATGCCTCTACTATGTCGTTTGCCTGTGGGTGATATGGTGTGCTCTTATGCTGATGGACTTCAAACTATTCGGTCATAGCGTTGATAGTGTTGTTGATGAAGTGCATGCCTTGGTCTCTCATCAAAATTCTTGGGCATCCAAATCTAGTGATTACTTGTTCAAATAGAAAGTGTGTTGTTGTTTCTGTGTTGCAATATTTAACTGTTGATGCTTCTTCCCATCTTGTTAGGTATTTTTGTCGCAGTAATGATGTATGTGGCTGCTGTTCTTTTTGTTGGTGGGTTGATTGGTCCCACAAAGTCTATTTCCCATTTATCGAATGCCTGCAATGTTACTTGTGGTCATAGTGGCATCTCGTCTCTTCTGTTGGGTTTACCTACCCTTTGATAGACATCGCATCTCTAGTAGTACTCCTTCGAGTCTCTATGAATGGTTGGCCACCATAGTCCTGCGTGAAATACCTTCTACATGGTAGCTTTTCCTGGGTAATTTCCTCCTTCTATTCCCTCATGGGATTATGTTAACACTCTTGGTATTTCATGTTCTAACACATATCTTCACAGGATGCTATCTGCACCCATTTTGTATAATTTTCATGCGACTAGTTGATAGTCTGTAGCCTGGACTACCAGGTTTTTCTTCCATGCAGTGTTATATTCCTCCGACGTAGTACCTATGTGTAAGTACTGAATGATATCTACAAAGTATTCATCAATGATCTGGACTGAAAAAAATTGTGGTTTCGGGAATTTATCCTCTAAGTTCGTAGGTTCTTCTCCATTTGTGACCCTTGGCAGGTGGTCAGGTCCTGCATTCAATTTTCCTGGCTTGACTATTACTTTGAATTCAAATTCGTGAAACACCAGTAACCATCGACACATTCTCCCCCCCCCAACACTGGCTTGTTGACTAGGTATTTCAGGGTTGAGTGATCTATGAACATCTTAAAGTGTTTTCCCAATAAGTAATGTCTGAACTTATGTAGTGTGTAGACCATAGCTAGGATTTCTCTTTCTGTGGTGTTTTAGTTCTGTTATGATTCTGATAGCTTTATGCTCGCAAAGGTTATAGGGTGGTCTAGCTCTCCCATTCCTGGCTGCACCAAGATAGCTCCAATGGTTATGGATGATGCATATACATGTACATGGAATGTCTTCTCCCAGTCTAGAAATACTAATATTGGAATGATGACCATGTTTTCCTTCAGGGTATCTAGACCGTGTTGACACTCGTCGTTCCACTAAAACTTTATATATTTTCTTAACAATTTTTCCATTGGCGTTGTAATCTGCGCATATCCTTTGATGAAATTTCTATAGTATCCCATGTGTCTCAATGTCGTTCTTAGCTGACAGACAATTTTTTGTGGTGGAAAGTTAACAATTACTGCAATCTTTGCAGGATCTACTAGTAAACCTTGTTTGCATACTATATAACCCAATAGTATCCCAAACGGTGTTCCAAATATGCATTTATTTATGTTTAATGATATCTGGCACTGTCTACATATTTCTAACATCAGTCATAAGACTTCTACATGTTATTTCAACAAACTATAGACTGTCCAATCGTCCAAGTATACCTTGAGAAAATGGTGGATGAATTCCTTAAATGCGACAATGACTACTCTGGAAAATATTGTTGGTGCATTCTTTAGTCTGAATGGAATGACTGTGTACCTATAAGATCCCCATTCTGTCGCAAAGGTGGTATTATATATATCTTCATGTGCTATCTTGATCTGATAGTAGCCTGAGACCATCAATGAATGAGTAAGCTTCATGTCCTCCTACATTCTCTAACACTTCATCCAGGAAAGGTGTAGGGAATGGGTCATGTAGGCATGCATCATTCAAATTTCTCAAGTCGACGCATATCCTTATTCCTCCTTATTGTTTGTCCTGCACTACCATCGGGCTTATCCATTCTGATTCCTCGACTGGTTCAATGATTCCGACTTCGAACATCTTGTCGATCTCAGCTTTGACTTTCTACTTATATATTGGGTTCAGTCTATATGGTCGTTGTATGATCGGTCTCACATCATCTCTGAGTGGTATATTCAGTTCTCCTAGCTCTCCTATGGTACCTTTCATCTCTGTAAATGTCTTAGGAAACAGGTCGTTGTACTCGTGCAATAATTCTACTATGCTCTCTATTGTTTGTTCATCCCAGTAATCTCCGATACTGTCCATTTTGGGATTCTCAATTGTCCCAATGTTGACTTTATTTACCTTGATCGACACAACAATAACCTTTGATTCTATAGGTGGACCTTCCACTTATATTTCACCTTCTGCTTCCTCGATCTAAATATCACATGGATCATCTTCATCCGGTGCTTCCTCCTGCAAATGGTAGCATGACAACAATTCTTTGACTCTCTGGTTGTTCCACTGTTTTTCTTCTATTATAAATTCGACTTCTAGTTCCTTGATGAATATCACCCATCTTATCCATTTAAGAGCTTCATATATGTTGGGGTTCTCATTCTTGAATGAGAAAGTGATTGTAAAATTCTTTTGCAATGTTGTCGAGGTCGAAGTTCCTTTGCACAGTTCCTGGTTTGTATACCAGTTCGCTGGTATGCCCTCTAGAGTGTGCATGAAATAATGAGGTCATTCGTTAGGGGGTTTCATTTTCCATAGTTTCCTACACTTCTCCAAGTGTACCGCTGGTGCCCCCTGTCCCTCATACTTATGTTGCTTGTTGTATTTTTGTTTTTCATCGAACCTTATGTGCAGTAATCGCTTACATTGTTACCAATCTATGATTGTTTGTTTGTGTGCACCCCACCATCTTGCAAGTGTGGCCTTGAGTGCTATATTAAGTGTTAACAGTCTCTGATTCTCTAAGAATTCATCTTCATACTGTTCCAATAATGTTTCCAAATTGTTTATTCCATGGAGACTAGGTGGTTCCCTTATTTCCGTGCCTACCCATCTTACTACGTGGTTTATTCGTGAACATCTTCTCATGGACACTTCATGTAGTCTTTGTTTCTAGTTATCTAAACCGGTATCGTAGTCTGTTTCACATGAAGTAATTCTTTTCCAACTGAGTATCCCATATGCAGTTGGGTTTACATAATCCTCATTGCACGCAGTTGTTCTATAGAACTGGCTGATTTCCTCTAAGTCTAAGCAAGTAGGTTCTACAAACCTCTCCTCTTTTGATGGGTCTAAGGGCATGGTGAACCTGTATTATCCTAACTCAAATGTCATTTTCCTTGTCTTCAAATTGATTATGGCCTGGTTTTCAAACTCCCAATCCAACCTGAGAAACGCTTGATATGGTGTTGTGTCGTCTACAATTTCAATGACTTCAAAATCTTCTTTAGTGCTAACTCCATCCAGGTCTACTATCACTCCTTTCAGTCTAACGATTGGTAGGAATATTTTTTGGTTTGATAATTTTAGTTGAACAGGTGAATATCCTAATGTGGGCTCTCCCATGCATTTCCATGTCTTCTTTGGTAATACATTAAATTCAGATCCTAGATCTAGTATGATGTCTCCCATGTTGAAATATCCAATGTTGGCATTCAATCTGGACTCCATACTTGTTATTCTCCTTGTATGTAGGTGATTGACGGGTTTTTCCTCTAGATTTCCTCCCATCTCTATACTACATCTTTCCAATATGTTTTTCAATATTTTCTCAGATGATGGATCATTTAATACTTTTACACACGATTGCAAGAATCATTTGATTGTACTTACTTGTCCCATGGATTGCATTTCGTTGGTATGATCCAATAATGGAGGCATCATGTACTCTAGTTCTTCCTTGCTTTGCTGCACAGTTGAAGTTGACACCATGTCTTCTTTCATAAATTCTTGTCTAGCTTACTTAAATATCTCCCTCTCCTTCTGCGCGTCGAACTGCTTCCTTGGTTCAGTGTTTTTCTTCACCCAATGATTTTGTGTCGGCTCTTGTCGACCTGCATCGTTCCTTGTTTTATCTCCTCCGTAGGTAACTATGTTGATGTTCCATCCTTCATCCCTTGCTTCAGCTGAAATCCACTAAACATTTTGGTTGTTCTGGTTCCTCTTTTCCTGGATATTTACTAATAGTGTCTAACATTCCTCTGTATCATGGTCTGATGCATGACAATACATACAAGTCATTGGTGGAAGTGGACATTCCCTTGCATAATGTCCCGGTTGTTGGAAATTGTGACATACTACTGGTCCTCTACCTCGTCCAAAACCTCCTCTCGCTCGTCCTCCACCTATGTATCTTGCTTGGTCTCCTCTCGGTGCGTTATACTGGGGTGCATGATTGTATTGCGCGGTATTGTATTGAGGTTGTGTTGCATTGTACTGTGGCTGCGTGGTATTATAGGGTTGCTATGCAGTATTATACTATTGTTGCGCAGTGTTGTATGGAGCTAGAACTTGGTTAAATTGTGGCGCGACTTTCCCAGTCATCATTTCTACCTGCACTCTATATGCATCCGATGCCCTTTCTCACATCAACTCCATAGTTCTACAGTCTTTGTCGTCATGGCCCACTGACTTGCAAAAGTTGCAATATGAACTCTTTGGGACTGTCTGGTATTTCTGCATCATCAAGCAGTGATATGGGTCATGACCCAGTTTCTTGCAGATTTTGCACCATAGATTTTGCAGATTTTGCACAAATGTTGGACATTCATTTTTTTGGTGTCCTTCCATCCTACATGTAGTAAACCAAACGACTTCTCATTTATCCTTATTCTTATTCTGGTTGAGTTGGAACATTAATTTCTACAAATCCTCCTTTAGTTGTTTGATAGCTGGATCTATCTTTTGATACTGGTTTTCTTCCAGTTGAAGGAATGCCTACAGAGCCTCTACCTGCGTCTAAAACTTCTATTGTCACAATGGATACTTTAAGTGTGGTAACAGTGAATTGACAAATAAGTGCCTATGCTTCATA
This sequence comes from Picea sitchensis, assembly GCA_010110895.2. Lineage (NCBI taxonomy): Eukaryota > Viridiplantae > Streptophyta > Pinopsida > Pinales > Pinaceae > Picea > Picea sitchensis. The sequence continues at coordinate 152,335 of SNQJ01S0000211.1, read as the reverse complement.
TCGATCATGAGATATTTCAACTTTCCCTTAAGTCACTTGAATCTCTGGTCGATCTCCCATACAGATTCTCCTGGTTTCTATCTAATTTCGATCATCTCTTTCATGTACTGATCCTCTGAACTCAGCTTCTGGAACTCGTTGATCAGTAGTTTCTTGATGCCCACAATTGTTCTGGTTATCCCTGGTGGATTGTTTGTAGCCAAACTCATATACCAATCCAATGCACAATCCCTTTATGTAATCGCTAGCTGAGCCAGTTTAGTATCTTCGTCTTTGATCTGTTTTGCTTCCCAGATCTTCTCACAAATGAACAAATGTTTCTTCAGGTCCTCTGACACTTCTCCTTTAAATTATGGTAACCTGATGGTGGGATCGTGCCCTACCATTTTAAATGTTGAAATACTACCTCTACGCGGTGTAGATACTAGACTAGTGCTGCCTGAACTCGCTCCTCCAGTTGTTTCTCCTTGTGTAGATGTACTTCCTATTGTCTGAATTCCTCTGAAATTTGATTGTCTAAATGGTGGTTTTCTCTTTGGTGTATTAGTCACACATGGGTTGATGGGTTCCACAATGACATTAATATGGATAGGATTGTTTCATTCTCTACTCATTCTTGGACCTCTTGTCTTCCTCTCATATGTTGCACGTAGGATTTCCTCAATCTTCTCCATAGCCTAGATATCCTCTACCTCTTCCTTGTCACTCGCCAATCCTTCCCTCGCAGCTACGACTCTCTTCTTGGTATTCACCTTGTATTGGTAGGGTACTCTGCTACACATCTTTCTAGTTGTCTCCAAGATCCACTTGATCTGATCATCATCCATCATGATTGGGTCCAAGGGTTCCTCCTTCTTTCCCTTATCCTTTCTTCCTTCCATTTATCCTCTTTCTATCAGTGCTTCCCCCCTTCCCCCATGCATGTAGGGAAGTTTAGTTTTCTGATGCCATTGTCATTACACCTTTGTTATATAGAATTATTTTAATAGAAGTATACATCGATCGAATATGCCTTCATCGAGGTCCACGTAGAAACTCTTTCTCCACTATGCTATATGACTTTTATGTATCTACCACAAACTCTGTTATAAAGCCTGTCATATTGCCGTCGAGCCAAAAATCTACTGTGCGGGTGAATTTGTTGTTCACCTTCTGTAGCTGCTCAATCTGTACTGGGGTCCACTCTAATTTTCGGATCCGATTCGTGGCGTGGTTATCCTTTAACCTTAGTATCCACTCCTACAATAAGTGTGGAAAATCACAGAAAAAGACTTCATGCAAATCAGTAAACACACATTTCTCAAGATATTTGTGGGGTGTTATTCTAGGATTTTTGTTATCTTTCTGTGAAAACTCCAAATCTTTTGTCCTTAGCCAGTTTTCGATCTCTGATTTTGTGGGATTCCATGGTCTTAGTATCCCCTTATAGTGGCTCATTTCTCTCTTCCCTAATATTTTCTTGACCTGCCTCTGACAGATCTTCAACTTACCTCATCTACTCAATCCTCTTTTGTTCCTACCAATGACAACATAACCATTTGTTGGTTAAATCTCTCATATATACTATCTGAGTTTGTATTGACCTAGGTTTCTTCTCTATTCGGGTTTCCAACAAAGCCTCTAAAACTATCGTCCCTCCTCATAAACCAGAAGGCAACACAACACACACAGTGCATTGCGCAGTCTCACCCAAGATAGACTTAATGGGTGGCTGCGAGACTCATGTGTTTACAACATGTTGACGATTGAAATTGTCAATGAAGTTTTGCCCGCAAAGTATTGCTAAAGCCTATTATTATAAAAACTAAATAATACTAGTAGGTGGGACCCCCTTGAACTATTGGAGAGCAGGTCTGTTCATTTTGATGTTGAGATTATGTGTGACACGACTCACATGGTTGATTAAGATCTTATGGTTATTGGTTATAAATTGAGCTTATGAAGGGTTGATTCCTTATGTTACTACATCCTATGTTATTAATTAATGTCATTGTTGTCTGTTCTTATTACATCTACATAACAAACATGTTAGTAAAATTACATGAAGGGCAGTTTTGAGAGAGACAAAATACTATAACAAATGCAAGGAAAAGGGACCTAGTTCTCCAATATCACATGTGAATAACTTAAAGGAAATAAGAAACAATTGCAAGGGGAAGATTTAAAAGCTATCCTAACTATACTACATGCATGAAAACACTTGATGATTATTGTTAAGACCTAGCTAGCAAGTAAATGGTTATGAAATTGTGATTGAATTACATGTTTAATATGCATATGGTGAGCAATATTGGTGGTGCACTTGGCAAGGTGATAGTGTTCATGGTCATACAATGGTTAATTGAATTATGTGGCCGATCCACATATGGTATATTTGGATAGATTTAACGTCGGTGGCTCATTTTATAAGGTGGTGAATGTTGATGGTTATGCAATTTTTTTTGAGTTTTATGATGTGAAATGGGATATGGTCATCGCTCTACTAGCTTTTAATGTGGTGATGGTTTCGATACACGTTTGATGAATTGTGTTATTGGAGAATTTGTTGGCATGTACTGTTGAGTAAATGAGATATGGGTGGAGGCGAAGTGCATTTACTGCACGTCACCTTTACTCTTCATGTTGGCCGCCACCCTAGTCAGGCTATTGTTCGATCTTGCTTTCGTGGTTATGCTTTGGAATTTTAGCAAGGAGAAACCGCTCGACCAAATCTCATTTTAAGGAATTCAATTATAGGTATGTATTTTTTTGGCCATTCATGATTTTTCTCTGGGTATGAAATGATTACTGGCTCAGGTGTATGGGTTTGTGTTTTCCTAAGTGTTGCAACTGTGTGAAATTTGGGTTCTGGAAATGAAGAGTAAATGGCTCTTCTTGTAACATGTTTGAGTTCGTGGAGGTTATTGGTCTTCCTAGGTGATAGTTCTTTGTTATCACTATTGTTTGGTTGGAGGGTTTTTTTTTAGTATTGGTTAGATATCTATCTTCATGCACTCTCACTAATCCAGTCTCTAGCTTTCATGGGTTTAATGGTCGAAGGTTTTTTGCATCAATATGTTTTGTTCACTTCGGCATTGGTTAATTTGCACCACCAGGGGTCATGAAATAAGGTTCTTGTTCTTCCTCATTCCTATCTTCGCCTTTGTGTTGTGGTTTTTGACCGAAGAGCATGAGGCTTATACCCTGCGTACGTTAAATAACATTTTCCAGGACAGACTAGAGCCCTACTTTTCAGTTATGGGCCTTGACATAGATTTGTGCCCGACCACGAAGGAGTCATGGTTCGTCCTGAATACATCGTGGCCTTGGGGTTTTTCCATTACAAAGAGTGGCTCTGCTCTCCCCATGTTGACTATCGAACAACCTTGGCCCTCCACTCAAGAAATTGTTTAAGAAGACCAGCCTGGCCTATCGTTTGCGATTTGGTTTTCGATTGGATGGTTGTATAATTGTCGACGATTTTGAGAACAAGCTCGCCCATTTGGTCATATGACAGTCGTGTTGGTTGGTATATAGTCATTGGCTTGGTTATAATAGTGGTAAACCCTATTTTACCAGTTCCACTTTCAAAGCACACAATTACTCTCCTTATGTCGATAGCTCAGTGTTGTTAACGGGAAGGGCCTTTGCCCCGATTTGATTGGATGCGTGGGTATGCATCCTTGCTACAACTTGTTAGGTTGTTGAGTTTTAAGACAGACATGAGTTTTTTGGTAGATACACAATCACTGGTATTTTCACTGATGATTATTTGAATGTTTAGCTATCATTTGTGAAAATGCTTGACGTTGCTCATGTCGCGTTGTGTGGTTGCAAAATACATAATGGTCACGGTAACTATGGTTGTCTTTGGGGCCGAATGACTACTGGACTGGATGAATGTAGAAAGTATATCCACTGCATCCTTTTGTTTGTTGATTGAATAAGCCTGAGTTTACACATCATGGTCGATCACGGTGTGACTAAATCGAAGCAATCTTGTATTAAATCGATATCTCAACATGATATGTTGAATTATTATCATGACTGTGTGTTTGTTGTTGAGTTTTGTTAGTTGCACACTGTGTGTAGTATGGATAGATTGGTTTTCACACTAAGGGGCACCCACATAATTTTTAAGCATGTTTATGTATTTCAGTCGATCACTTGTTAAGATAGACATGTTTTTTATGACATTCATGTTGGATAGGTGGCCCAGCTTTTAAGTCACATTGAATTGTTTTTCTTTTACAATGGAAGAACTACATTGCCTGGGAAAATTACCCTATGCATAGCTTGTGTCTAAATGGTGGTTGTTGGTTGTATGATTAATTGTCATTTCAGGCATGTAAATTTGGTCTTGATTATTTGGGTTATTGCATATATATGTTAACGAATATCATTGCATTTTGATGGTATCTATTGCAGTAATAGTGACTTCATTATTATTTTGAAAACATGACTTTTGAGTATAGTTGTGGATTGAAGAAATGCATGGGTAGTGGTTGATTTTGATAGTTACAGATTGGAAATGGGTACTGTTCATAATTTTTTATAAAACGCAGAGTGTGTGAATGAAGGGAACATAACCTCTTAAAAATTATATGGAATACTTATTGTTTTGTGATGGCACTATGTTGGATATTTGATTATTGGACAGTGAACTAGTTAAGTACAACATAATTGTTATTCAGTCATGATGATTGTTGGTTGGTGCATCTATTCTTACTGCAAAATGTTTTATGGATCACTTGATTAATCTCATGAACAATAATCGTTATCCTCTCCTCCCATTATCTCACTTTCCGTTAATTACAAACCCTTTCACCTCCCATATTCATTTTTTCACTCCCTGTTCTGAGATTGATTACAACCAAGAGAATTTCTGTGTTAAAATGGATGAAAGTGGCAGTGTCTTGGGTGGAGTGCAGTGAGGTTTTATTGGTTCGATTTACAGTTGATTGTTGTTGTCATTGAGAAGTGACCATTTCTTCTCCCCTTTCATTATATCATATTTTCGCTCAATACAAACCCCTCACATATCCTAGGATCCTGTTTCACCCCCCTACTCATTGATTAACAGTAAAAAAAATTGTATGGATTGGATTGCATGAGCCTGATACATTCTGAGCCAAATATATTTTATGTTTTTAAGAGTTTTCATGTATGGTTATTTAGAAGACTGTTTTCTAATCGGTCACGCATGCAGGATTAGTGTTTTCAGTCGAGGAAGCCATGGTCGAGGAAACAGAGGTAGAGGTAATTGGAACTGAGGCCCAAGAAGGCCCAAATTATCCATACATTTTGATGTCGATTCATAAGATCTTGGACAATTGTTTCATGCCGGATTATTTAATTGGATTGGGCATGGAATAGTCCAACCTAGGCCTAAAAAGCCTCCCTTCCAAGCCTCACAAGCCCCGGTATCCCTGAACCTCCACGTGTCTCTTTACAACATGAGGTCCCTGAAAATGATGGATGGAAGGAGATTGTCCACCCAACAGTCTCCCAACATCATGGCTATCCCAACTTGTGTTTTTCTGCTCCTCCACCTTTGAACCCCATTGTCCAAGTTTCCCTAACCACTCGCCAGTGAAATCCTCCCATGCTAGCAAGAAATTGAAGACTAAATCCCACCATGCACTTGATAAAGGAAAAGCCATTGCTGCCCCTTCCTCACCCTCCAATGACTCTGACAAATCCGTGTCTTCCTGGATGCATTTGAGGGACGATTTTTCCCACGTGATCAACAAGATTAAGTCTAAAGGCTCTGCACAGCCTAAGGAAAATTCAAAAAAATCAAGAGGTGACAACAACAACCAAGGAAAGGTTTCATCGCAGACTGGGAAATATGACTTTTGAGTTTTATGTTATCTATTGTTTCATGACAGTTGACTTCATGGATCTTTGGACAACATGTTTATTTTGGATATATGAGTATTATTTTGAAATAATTTCAAATTTCATGAGTTTTAATTACCAAAAGTGAATATGTTAATGGGATGCACAAGGAGGTGTCTTTTTCTTAACTAATGGTTATGTTATGATTATTATGATTGTTATGAACCAAAGGGAGTTACAAGGGGTCCCACCTACTAGTCAATAATTAATTATGACCCTTTATTATAATTATTACTTTCCCCCCTAACTAATTTTAGTTGAGTCTTTTAATTAACTTAACTAATGAATTGGTTCAACTTCTTCAACCAATTCTAATTTGTTAAAAGAAAATAGGAAGGGAGGAACAAGAGGAGGATATAAGAAAAAGCATGCTAAGGTTTTCTCTTTGAGTTTATGTTGAGATAGTTCAGTTTTCATTCATTCATATATTCATCACAACCTAATTCTCTTTTATGATAGCAGGGTCTTATTGTAGACAACAATATTCAGGGCTGAATCAAATAATTCAGACACTTGTTCTTCAGAGGTGTTGATCTATCTTTGATAGTCTGTGTAGACTTGTTTGTTTGTGAATTAATTTTCATGACTGATAAAGGCTATTGTGCAGAGTCGAGTGGGAAACAATCTGTGGCAAGTTGATCCAATTTTTAGAGTTCAGTTTTGGTTTTTTGTCAGAGGTCCTTTTGTATGTTCCATCAGGGATGTCTAAGTTTGATTTTGGTCCAAGATTTTTGTATGATATTTTGTAAAGAAAATGACTCTTTGGTGAATTGGAATGAAACAAAGGATTTCTTTATGTCTCATCTGTCTTGATTATCATATTGGTGTCTTTAATTTTGTTCTTACATTTATTTCAACAACTGTTATATTCAGAAAATCACATCAAAAGTGAATTTCCAGTAATCTTTTTATTGATAAAAGACTAGCCTAAGCACTCATAATTAATACTTGTGAGTTATGATGTTATTTTTGTTGGCTATAAACATAGGGTGATATTCCCGTCTACTTTTCTTTAGCCAAGTAAAGTCTAAAAATGTTTGAGTAAGATCAATTCATATCTTTTCCTCAACATTTATTTGGTGACCATACTGGGGAGATCTTCGATATCTCTCTGGTTAATTTTTATGCTCGATTTTCATCGATACATCTTTCTTTTCTGTCATTGGTTCTTTGGCTGTTTTTTCTATTCAGGACTATTTCTGTTGCAAGGAAGCCCAACCTTGAGCCCGACCTCCAATACCAGACCAACATTGATTTGAACTTATTTCATACTATTTTAGACACTGCTAGGACCCGTGCTGAGCTTAACTGTTCTTGGGCAGCAATCGAATAAGATATTAGTGTTCAAGAAAAATTGGAAGCTAGACGTAGGCAACCTAGAAATCAACAGTAACCTTTGGTTTCTTCGGTTTTGGCCTTTCTTCATGTCCTTATATTCTCGTGCTTCTAGAAGAAGAAGGGGCTTGTCACTTGAAATCAATCCTATTGTTGAAATAGGAAGAAGAAACGTAGTGTTATCTGTCCAAAAAAGTGATCTAAGGAGGACTTTATCTGATTCATCCAGCTCGTCTTTCTTTCCCCCATCTATCATCCACAAGATGGCATATAGTGGTGGCTCTGGTGGCACTGGAAGTGTTCCATATTCCCAATATTCATCGTCATCGGTGATTGGTATCTTGTACAACCACCATATCCCGGTCCAATCTACTACAAACCCCACAAAAGTCATTAAAGAGTATGGGATTTTTCAGTTCAAATAAGATGCCACAACCACACCGTGGCATGTGTCCTCTCCTCTTAACCTAGCACCTGCTACTCCCCACTTCCGAAGTTTAAAGATCATTTGCCTAGGTTTTCAGGAAATAACATTGTCAGTACTAAAGAACACCTAGTGGCATTTTCTAATGCTTGTCATAACATAGGGGCCAATGAAAATGACACCTGCATGCACTTGTTTTTCAATTCCTTGGAAGGGAAGGTTGCGGCCAATTTATTTGACCTTCCTCCTAATATCTTGTCTACTTGGGAGGAGTTAATATATTGGTTCTGATACACTTATGGGAAATCCAAAAGCCCTGCAGAGAAGTTAAGGGTATAAAATAACATCACTTATAAAGATGGTGAGACGATCAAGTCTTTCAACTTGCGTTTCACCAAGTTTTAAATTCAAATCCATGAACTTATCTGCACATAGACTCAAGCCGCTTTCATGCATTATTACAATGCATTGTCTTCTCCCTACCATCATAGGCTTGAGGAAAAATCCATTGATAATCTCGGTTCCACCTTGCACACTTTCTCGGAGTATGAAGAACAAATTGAATGAACTGGTCTACCCCAGGGAGAATCAGTTAGACAGACATATATGTCTTCTCTCTTACAGCTAGTGCAATATATGAACAATCGTATGATAACATTTGAGCGAAAGGGTACTGTCTCCCCTCACACCCCTGGAGCTTCATCCTCTTCTGCACCCCCTTTTAGAAATATGGTTGAAAACAATTTTCAGCCTAATGCTATCTTGCCTCGGAGTTGGTGTAACTTTTGCAAGGAGCACCATGAAGAAACCACATGTGAGGTAAATAAGAGTGCCAGAGATAAGATTTTTGGTAAACTACTAGAAGCTACTATAGTTGTCCTAGAATTTGCAGAGCCAGAGGATGTCATGGTTATTAACACTAGGAACAAAGCCTATGCTCCCAAGAGTAAATTTGATCCTCCTCGTAGTTCTTCTAGCCCAAGATCATCCTCAACCATTGCTACGCCCCAGGTTCCTAAAATTCCTGAGAGTCAAAGAATCACTCACCCTCCTCCCTCTTCTAAATACAATATTTTGAATCAATTGGCCAACATCAAAGCAGATGAAACCCTCCTAGACATGGTTGTCTTCCCTAAACAACAAATGCATCTGAAACAATTCATGGAAATAAAATCTTCCATTGCATCCAATCTTTCCGAAGAGGTAGACGAAGAGGATTCTTCTATAAATAAATTAGGTGTAGATAACTTTAGATACCCTGTAAAAAACCCCCCTTTTTATATTTCTGTAAAGATCATGGACAATATTTCCCATTGTTGCCTCATTGATGGTGTTTCAGGCCCAAGTGTCATGTCGAATATTATTATGGAAGAGATAGGATTGTCATGCACACACAAAAATGCTAGAAGCATGCTCTCCTATAATAGTCTACAACAAACAACCATAAGCAAGATTAAAGATGTAACCTTGGTTTTATGTGCTCATCCTGAGATAAGGACAACCCTTAGCATTCAAGTGATTAATATGCCTGTGAGCAATTATTTAATTATATTGGGGAGATATTGGCAAGCCTTAATAGGTGGATACCTCTCACTCGACGAGACACATTTATCCGTTCCTCGGAATGGTAAGAATATTATATTCCTTAGAGAAGGAAGAATTTCACCCTACATAGAGAGTGTTCTGCAATCTAGCGTAAACTATATTGAAAAAGACATAGGAGTGTATTCCATATTTGCTGAAGATGATAATATTCCTCTGGAAGGAATTGATTCAGATGATGAATTATGGTGTATGCACTTTGATGGTTCACACTCTAACGAAGGTAACGGGGCTGGTATTATCTTTTTTCCCCTACAGGAAAAATTCATAATATGTCATACAGGTTGGAGTTTTCTTGTTCAAACAATGCCACTGAATTCAAATATTTGTTGTTTAGCATTGAGAATGCCCTTAATATTGGTTGTGGTCACCTTTCATATTTCGTAAATTCTGAGCTTGTTGTGAACCTGATACGTAAGACATTCTCTCCTAGCGACAAGCTAATGGAATAATACTCCCAAACTGTTTGGGCACTTGTATTAAAACTTCTATATTTCAACATCACTCATGTTAAGAAGGAGTTGCATTCAATAGTTGATCGGTTAGTTGTCTTTGCAACCTATCCTACTCAACAACTCTTGCCTCACTGGCCTGATTGTGCTTTCCAATCTCTACATCGTCCATACATTCTGAAAATGAATAATTCTGGAAGGCCATCCCTAACAATGAGAGCATTTTTGTTGTCATTCAAAATGAACCTCTCGATCCCGAGGAGATTGTATCTGTAGAAAATAATAATATTCATGAGGGCTTGACTTGTGAGAGTTCATTTTCTTTGTGTGTTGTAGGTAATAAAGACAAAAAAGAAGAAGAGGAGTTATGAAAGAAGGTGATTGAAACCAACCTCCTGAACATTAGGACATTTGAACCTTCAACCAATGTTAAAATAAAGGTCCAATGTTCTGGTAAAGAAGAGATGAGGTCCACAAGACTTCTTAGTGAATCTCAAAAGTTTTTTTCTTCATCTTATGAGGATCTCCGTGGTTTTGATCCTGGTCTTATTCATCATATCATTAAACTAGCTAGGCAAAAACAAGAATTTGTTAACTTTGTACCAGAAGCACCCTTTCGAAGGGATTTGAGAGATTTCTTAAGGGATGGAATGTTTTTTTCATCCCACCTTGAATGGGTCTCAATTTGGAAATCGGCCCCACGGACCACTGGTAATATCATAACTTGCATTAGTCTTCAAACTTTCACGCAAGAAATTATGAGAAATCCCTTTTCCCCTCTCAATATTGAAATGTTTTTGCAACGGTTTGTAGAGTCACAGTTAAGACCCTTACTTGACAATTTGTTTGGTTACAATAAAATCAAAGTAAAAGGGGAAAATGTTCACAAAACCACTTTCATTACTAATTTTGATACCATGCCTCACAAATGTCGGCTTTTTATCTTACTTGATATAGCTATTGCTTTAAAAAAACTATTCACATGACTCCCGATGAGTTGGTCAGTCTCCATCTCTATCTTGACGAGCTAATTGTGCGTGTCAAGGGAATGATGATTACGTCAAATTTATAGGTGATCGATCCTTTCCAAATTGTTTTTATATTGGATACTAATTCTTATATCTCAAAATATTTATAGGAGCAATTGTTTCCCTACAACACTAGCATCCCTCGCTTGAAATATTGCGAGGAAACAACATGAAAAGTTCTAATGTTGTTTGGATTTTGCTGTATACTAGTAGCCTAGATATGCTTTCAATTTTTGTGATTCTTTTCTTTTCTTCAAAATACTTTGATTTCTGCTTTCCAAGTTAAGTTTTTTTTTTTTCCCTGCTGCGTTTCATTTCTGTCTTTTATTGCTATTGTTTTAGTTCTGCATTTTACTCCTGTCATGTTTTGGTTTCTTCTTATCTTTTAATTAATTTGGTCGAATGGGATGTTGGATCAATTTTTCCACAATGACACTCCTGCAAAGAATTATTAGTTAATAACAATCAATCTTACACAGATGTTATGATGCTCCTCTAAAGGACCCTTGAAATTTTTACATTTTTCCGCTGCTGTCCTATAAAGTGTTGGCTATCTCCCGCTTCTTCTTGCCATTTCTTCACCCATCGAGATTTTAAGAGCAAGTTTAAAAAAAATTCCTCCTAAAAGTTAGAGACCAAATTCCAGTCAGATGATTATGCATACAGTGGTAAAAACCCTCATACTTAACACTTTTCATGAATTATTCCCAAATTCCCAGTCATATTTCCATTAAACCCGCTCACTTCCCCTTGTTGCATAATCATCTGAATTATGTCTTCTTGACCTGTTTTTTTGGTCCACGAAACCATGAATCCTGGGTTCTAAATATGTTAAAAACAAATTTCCCTATGGAGTCGCCAGTTTGTTGATGATTGAAATTGTCACTGAATTTTTTCCCGCAAAGTATTGCTAAAGCCTATTATTATAAAAACTAAATAATACTAGTAGGTGGGACCCCCTTGAACTATTGAAGAGAAAATCTGTTCATTTTGATGTTGAGATGATGTGCGACATGACTCACATGGTTGATGAAGATCTTTTGGTTATTGGTTATAAATTGAGCTTATGAAGGGTTGATTCCTTATGTTACTACAACCTATGATATTCATTAACGTCATTGTTGTTTGTTCTTATTACACCTGCATAACAAACATGTTAGTAAAATTACATGAAGGGCAATTTTGAGAGAGACGAAATACTATAACAAATGCAAGGAAAATGGACCTAGTTCTGCAATATCACATGTGAATAACTTAGAGGAAATGAAAAAAAATTGCAAGGGGAAGATTTAAAAACTATTCTAACTATACTACATGCATGAAAACACTTGATGATTATTGTTAAGCCCTAGCTAGCAAGTAAATGGTTATGAAAATGTGATTGAATTACATGTTTAATATGCATATGGTGTGCAATATTGGTGGTGCACTTGGCAAGGTGATAATGCTAATGGTCATACAATGGTTAATTGAATTATGTGGCCGATCCACATATGGTATATTTGGATAGATTGAATGTCGGTGGCTCATTTGATAAGGTGGTGAACATTGATGGTTATGAGATTTTGTTTGAGTTATATGATGTGAAATGGGATATGGTGATCACACTATTGGCTTTTAATATGGTGATGGTTTCGATACACGTTTGATGAATCATGTTATTGGAGAATTTGTTGGCATGTATTGTTGATTAAATGAGATATGGGTGGAGGCGATATGCATTTACTTCACGTCATCTTTACTCTTCCCGTTGGCCGCTACCCTAGTCGGGTATCGTTCGATCTTGCTGCTGTGGTTATGCTCCAAAATTTTAGCAGGGAGGAACCACTCGGCCAACTCTCGTTTTAAGGAATTCGATTACAGGTATGTATTTTTTTGTCCATTCGTGATTTTTCTCTGGGTATGCAATGATTATTGGCTCAGGTGTATGGGTTTGTGTTTTCCTAAGTGTTGCAACTGTGTGAAATTTGGGTTCTGGAAATGAAGAGTGAAGGGTTCTTCCTGTAACATTTTTGAGTTCGTCGAGGTTATTGGTCTTCCTGGGTGATAGTTATTTGTTATCACTATTTTTTGGTTGGAGGGATTTTTTTTAGTCTTGGGTGGATAGCTATCTTCATGAACTGTCACTAATCCAGTCTCTGGATTTCATGCGTTTAATGGTCGAAGGTTTTCTGCGTCAGTATGTTTTGTTCACTTCGGCATTGGTTGATTTGCACCACCAGGGGTCACGAAATAAGGTTCATGTTCTTCCTCGTCCCTGTCTTCACCTATGTGCTATGATTGTTGACCAAAAATCACGAGGGTTATACCCTACATGCATTAAATAACCTTTTCCAGGCCAAACTAGAGCCCTACTTTTCAGTTATGGCCCCTGTCATAGATTTGTGCCCGACCACGAACGAGTCGTGGATCATCCTGAATACACCATGGCCTTGGGGTTTTTCCATTACAAAGAGTGGCTATGCTCTCCCCGTGTTGAATACCGAATAACCTTGGCCCTCCACTCGTGAAATTGTTTAAGAAGACCAGCCTGGCCTATCGTTTATGACTCGGTTTTCGATTGGATGGTTATATAATTGTCGACAATTTTGAGAACAAGCTTTCCCATTTGGTCGTATGACAGTCGTGTTGGTTGGTATATAGTCACTGACTCAGTTATAATAGTGGTAAACCATATTTTACCAGTTTCAATTTCAAAGCACACAATTACTCTCCTTATGTCGATAGCTCAGTGTTGTTAATGGGAAGGGCCTCTGCCCTAATTCGATTGGATGCGTGGGTATGCGTCCTTGCTACAACTTGTTAGATTATTGAGTTTTAAGACAGTGGCGAGTTGTATGGTAGATACACAATCACTGGTTTTTGCACTGATGATTATTTGAATGTTTAGCTATCATTGGTGAAAATTCTTGACATTTCTCATGTCGCATTGTGTGGTTGCAAAATAGATAATGGTCACAGTAACTATGGTTGTCTTTGGGTCCGAATGACTACTAAATTGGATGATTGTATAAAGTATACCCATTGAATCCTTGTGTTTGTTGATTGAATAATCCTGAGTGTACACATCATGGTCGATCACGGTGTGACTAAATCGAAGAAATATTATATTAAATTGATATCTCAACACGGTATGTTGAGTTATTATCGTGACTGTGTGTTTGTTTTGTTAAGTGGAAATGTTGCACCGTTGAGTTTTTTTGGCTGCACACTGTGTGTAGTATGGATAACTTAGTTTTCACACTCAGGGGAACCCACAAAAGTTTTAAGCATGTTTATGTATTGAAATCGATCACTTATTAAAATAAGGATGTTGTTGATGACAGTCATGTTGGATAGGTGGCCCAACTTTTAAGTCACATTGAATTGTTTTTCTTTTACAGTGGCACAACTACATTGCCTGGGAAAATTACCCTTTGCATAGCTTGTGTCTAAATGGTGGTTGTTGGTTGTATGATTAATTGTCATTTCAAGCGTGGAAATTTTTGTCTTGATTATTTGGGTTACTACATATATATGTTAACGAATATCATTTCATTTTGATGGGCTCTTTTGTAGTAATAGTGACTTAATTATTGTTTTGAAAAATGACTTTTGATATAGTTGTGGATTGAAGAAATGCATGGCCAGTGGTTGATTTTGATAGTTACAGATTGGAAATGGGTACTATTCGTAAATTGTTATAAAATGAAGAGTGTGTGAATGAAGGGAACACAACCTCTTACAAATTATGTGGAATACTTATTGTTTTGTGATGGCACTGTGTTGGATATTTGATTATTGGACAGTGAACTAGTTAAGTACACAGTAATTGTTATTCGATCATGATGATTGTTGGTTGGTGCATCTATTCTTACTGCAGAATGTTTTATGGATCACTTGATTAATTTCATGAACAGTAATCGTTATCCTCCCCTCCCATTATCTCACTTTCCACTAATTACAAACCCTTTCACCTCCCATATTCATTTTTTCCCTCCCTTTTCTGAGATTGATTACATCGAAGAGAATTTATATGTTAAAATGGATGAAAGTGGCAATGTCTTGGGTGGATTGCAGTGAGGTTTTACTGGTTCTCTTTACAGTTGATTGTTGTTGTCATTGAGCAGTGACCATTTATTCTCCCCTTTCATTATATCATATTTTCACTCAATACAAACCCCTCACATATATTAGGACCCTGTTTCACCCCCCTGCTCGTTGATTAACAATAAAAAAAATTGTATGGATTGGATTGCATGAGCCTGATACATTCTGAGCCAAATCTATTTCATATTTTTAAGAGTTGTCATGTATGGCTATTTAGAAGACTATTTTCTAATTGATCATACATGTAGGATGAGTATTTTCAGTCGAGGAAGCCATGACCGAGGAAACAAAGGTAGAGGTAACTGGAATTGAGGCCCAAGAAGGCCCAGGTTCTCCATACATTTTGGCGTTGATTCAGAAGATCTTGGCCAATTGTTTCATGTCGGATTATTTAATTGGATTGGGAAGGGAATAGTCCAACCTAGGCCTGAAAGGCCTCCCTTCCAAGCCCTGCAAGCCTCGGGTATCCCTGTACCTCCTCATGTCTCTTTACAACTTGAGGTCCCTGAAAATGATGGATGGTAGGAGACTGTCCACCCAACAGTCTCCCAACATCGTGGCTGGCCCAACTTGTCTTTTCCTGCTCCTTCACCTTTGAACCCCATTGTCCAAGCTGCCCCTAACTACTTGCCAGTGAAATCCTCCCATGCTAGCAAGAGATTGAAGACTAAAACCCACCATGCACTTGATAAAGGAAAAGCCATTGCTGCCCCTTCCTCGCCCTCCAATGACTCTGACAAATCCATGTCTTCCTGGATGCATTTGAGGGACGATTGTTCCCACGTGATCAGCGAGATTAAGCCTAAAGGCTCTGCACATCCTAAGGAAAATTCAGGAAAATCAAGAGGCGACAACAACAACCAAGGAAAGGTTGCATCGCAAACTGGGAAATATGGCTTTTGAGTTTTATGTTATCTATTGTTTCATGACAGTTGACTTCATGGATCTTTGGATAGCATGTTTATTTTGGATATATGAGTATTATTTTGAAATAATTTCAAATTTCATCAGGTTTAATTGACAAAAGTTAATATGTTAATGGGAGGCACAAGGAGGTGTCTTTTCCTTAACTAATGGTTATGTGATGATTATTATGATTGTTATGAACCAAAGGTACTTACAAGGGGTCCCACCTACTAGTTATTATTTAATTATGACCCTTTATTATAAATATTACTTTCCCCCCTAACTAAAGTTAGTTGAGTCTTTTAATTAAATTAACTAATGAATTTTTTCAACTTTGTCAACCAATTATAATTTGTTAAGAGAAAAAAGGAAGGGAGGAACAAGAGGAGGATAGAAGCAGAAGCATGCTAAGGTTTTCTCTTTGAGTTTATATTAAGATAGTTCATTTTTCATTCATTCATATATTCATCACAACCTAATTCTCTTTTATGATAGCAGGGTCTTATTGTAGATAACAATGTTCAGGGCTGAATCAAATCATTCAAACACTTGTTCGTTAGAGGTGTTGATCTATCTTTGATAGTCTGTGTAGACTTGTCTATTTGTGAATTAATTTTCATGACCGATAAAGGCTATTGTGCAGAGTCGAGTGGGAAACAATCTGTGGCAAGATGATCCATCTTTTAGAGTTTAGTTTTGGTTTTCTGTCAGAGGTCCTTTTGTATGTTCCATCGGGGATGCCTAAGTTTGGCTTTGGTCCAAGATTTCTGTATGAGATTTTGTAAAGAAAATGAATCTTTGGTGAATTGGAATGAAATAAACGATTTTTTTACGTCTCATCTATCTTGATTATCATATTGGTGTCTTTACTTATGTTCTTACATTTATTTCAGAAAATGTTATATTCATAAAATCACATAAAAAGTGAATTTCCAATAAGCTTTTTGTTGATAAAAGACTAGCCTAAGCACTTGTAATTAATACTTGTGAGTCAGGATGTTATTTTTGTTGGCTATAAACATAGGGTGATATTCCCATCTACTTTGCTTTAGCCAAGTGAAGTCTGAAAATTCTTGAGTAATATCAATTCATATCTTTTCCTCAACACAACCTAGGATTGAGTGTGAGATATGAGGACTGTATATTAATCCACTAGTATAACTTGTAACCACAATGTACTGTCATTAACAATTATGCAGTAAATGTAATACTCATTCATTCAGTATAGCAATATTTACTCAAAATAAATAGAGACATACATGCATTTAATCACTTAACGCATATGTTATTGTGGTTAACCCCCTCCCGGGCTACGTCCACAAAGATTTGGCTCTTGGCTCTTTTATTATCATCGTTATGTCATTCCATCACCGCGCATTTTACAATTCCCCTCAGCAGGGTCAAGATCTATTATGAGGCGGACTAGATCACACCATGCCCCTCATCCTATGATCTAACCCTCAATATCTACCCTCTTACCTCCTTTCTAGATCAATAGCTTACAAAAATAGGTCATACAACAAAATATTACATATCGACTCATTACTACCCTTCTCTCTATAATAACGAGTAGTGTTCACAATAATCATGGGCTCCCTTTTGACACCTAAGTATCTATATTTATACATTTATGGCTCTTCATCCATTACAATACATTACAAAAACACTAACCCTAACGTCATTAGGTCTTCCATGCATGTGCGTGTGTTGTTCTTCCTTCCAGCTGTTGCTTTCCTTGTGCATGCCTTCTTTCCAAAAATAGCCTTGCTTTCCGCTTTGGTCTACTTCCAACAGGGGCTCAGGAGGAAGAAGAGTACCCCTAGCATTGGCTGGGAGGTACTGGTGAGGTATCATTGGTTGGAAAGATAGATCTATACGGAGCGATCACGCTAGGAGGACATCCTCGCCTCGTTGTCGTCGGTGAATGTACACCTGTTAAAGTTGTTACTTGTAATAAAATTTAATATTCACTTGTTTATTTTACGGTATTCGAAAGACGATTTCATTGCCATGAGATTTCCTTTCACATGTATCTCATGCCTGTGTTTTATTTATTCCTTGGTTGCATTCTTTTTTATTTATTGTTCTCCACGGAGAAGGTCTGGATGCAGATTGTGTTTTTATCTCCTGATTCCTTTATCCTATAAGTTCTTAGTTCGTTCCTTAGTAGTCGGCCAGGAGATGAATCGAATGTCTTTCACTCCGGTGTTAAAGATTTATATTCAAATGCCCTTCTTTCATGTGCATGGATAATAAGTGAAGGATAATTTCTCTTCCCAACAATTTCCTTACTATGTACCGCGAAAAATTCCTCTTCATTATTCTGCGATTATTGTGTTTTTATCTCCGCTTTTTTGGGGAATAATCTTTGTGTCCTAATGGTTCTGTAATCTGGCCAAGTTGGGATTCTCCTTTACTCCCTGTGATAGTAAGCATTCTCTGCATTGAACAAATTACCAACATTTCCTATATTCATTATCTTTTAATTATTATGAGCTGCATCTCCCATTCTGGAGCGCAAACCACCATAGTTCTTCTGATAGTATTTTGAATTATGCCTGTTGAGGATGTCGTCCATGAGTCTAAGTTCTGGTTGATTTATTTTTTATATTAAGTGCAGTTTGGTGTGTTGAGTAATTCTTATTAAAATCTTTTGGATTCATAAGTTCTTATTTATTATTGAACGTTTATGAAATTATAGAAACGAAAAAGAAAGACTCCTACTTCTACTTTGTAAAAATATATGTAGATACATTTTATCAAAGGCGCATTTAGAAGTGTATCTCGGTGGGTAGAACTATATCAACGATGTCTATCTATAATTTATTAATTATCATTATGAATTTTGATGTTCAAAGGGTCATTTTCATTGCTAACTGTTTGTTCGATATTTATTGGTTCATTGCTTACCTAACTGTTGGTAAAAAAGACCAGGTAATGTAATAATATAGATTGAATAATTCATTGTTTGGAGCTATCAAACTAAGTCATAATAGGGCACAGTTGCAACACTAAACTTCCCAGAATTTCTCTCTGCGGTTTTTCTTTTTAATAGACAACAAATTACTTGGCGATTTTCCCAACAAAGGTAATGCCCTGGGCAATTTTCTTAGCATATTACACAACATTTTACACCATGATTTTCTGGGAGATTTACCCAGTTTGACACGAAGATTTCACCCAGCCTTTGCAAAGTACCCACCCAATGATTTTTGGGCTTGACTCTCTACGTTGAATGATAAATATCTATGTTTTTCGAATGATAAATCTATGCATTTTTTGAATGATAAATCTCTACATTTTTGAATGATAAATCTCTCCATTTAAATGATAAATCCTTGTGTTTTTTAATGTTAAATCCCTGCCTTTTTGGAATGATTAATCTTTGCATTTTTTTACATTTTTTTCTCAGCATTTTCTATCCTTCGCCCTGCTTTATTTTAGGATGACTATCTTCCACGTATTGAATGGATTACCAGAATATTATTTATTGATCCTTTCAGGATCAACAAAATATCCTTCACGAGTACTTTCATATTAAGCTTGAGTTTGGGGTTCGGTGACTGATTATGTTATTCAAGAAACAATGGTGCAGTTGCAGATACTCTTATTTACATATTTTTATTTATTGCCTTCAATGAATTCATATACCTTAGGTAGCATCTAGTTTTGATTTTTGTTAATATACATACATGTTTTTTATATTTTGGTATTTAACAATATAGGAATGGAATTTGTCTAAACATGACTTGAAGGATGAAGCCTTACTTTCTTTGACCTTTATCTATCACTTTCATGAATTCGTATACCTTAGGTAGCATCTAGTTTTGATTTTTTTAATATACATACATGTTTTTATATTTTGGTTATTAGAATGAACAACTCTGTCAATAATATGAATGTGATTTTTGTTAATATACAGACATGATGTTATATGTCGGTTGTTAGAATGAACAGCTCTGGTAATAATATGAATATGAATGTGATGAAGTATTCTAGAGTTTTTAAACACATATTAAAGTCCGTAGATTATGATTGTTATGAGAAAAATTTTCTAAATTTTTGCATGTTTTTATTTAGAGACAATTAAGAGTCAGTTTTCCTTGATATTTTCATTTCATATATAAAATATCAATATAATGTTTCTTTATCATTTGGAAAAAGTTATATTTAACTTTCGATCCCACAAACTTTCGATGCCCGATAATGAACTCTCATCCTCCTTATATACAAATTTTTGGAGGAAGAGTCATCATGAAGCTAAGACTTGATAAGATCTTGGGCCCTACATGTCTGCCACAAGATTTTGCTTTATGGATTTGGCGGATGTATTCGTGCAAGAATCTCCGACCAAATTATTTATTTTATTTCCTATCAACCGAAAGTAGATCTGACAGGGTGATCATGCAAGATTCCCTGACCAGAAAGAGACAATATATGACATATCACATGACTAGAAAGAGACAATATATGACATATCGCATGTTGAACAGTAGAGCATCTTTGGAAATGTGGGTCAAACCTCACCAAAAGTCGGAGAAGTGCTCCGATTTTCCAAGATTCTCTTTATTGGACATGACTAGACAACGTACAAAGTGGAGTTTAATAACGACAACCCACGGAACCCGAATGGCACCACTGTCGACCATTTAGACATGAATTATTACACAGTGGAATTTGTCATGTAAACCCACGGAAACCATTATTCTAATGGATGATCATGAAAATGTCGAAAATTATAAGGATCCCAATGTTGAGTATAGGTTTCTTTGTACAATTTAGGATCTTCGTTGCTGTCATCATCTTGGTGGAGTATGAACTTTGTTCTAATAACCCATGGATGTCTTTCCTGTATGAAAAACATTTTATACTGTTCTTCTGTGAACAGATCTTGTATTATTTGAAGTCTTCTTCCTGGAAACAGAAACATTCTGGCAGTATCTGACACACGAGGATGAATATTTACTGGATTTAAGCCAAATTTTTCCCACCATTCCATCAGCCAATCAGGTTCAGGATGTTGAATAAAGTTGACTGCAAACTTAATCATACAGTAGTAGTATTTGTATCTATCTGTCCAACCACATTAATTTATACTGATGATAAGTTATATCAAAGATTCTTTCTTCGGGATTATTATTTGGCCAGTCTTGAATAGTTCTCATCCTGTTTATTTGGAAGAAATGATATGCTGGAGTCTCTTCCCATCTCTGTGTTTGATGATCAAACCATTGTCTGTTTGCAGACCTGAGCCAACTCAAGTCTCCCACCTGTATTAGTTTTTCTCTGGAAGAAATAGTGGCACTTTGATGCATTCTTCCAAGCATATGTTGTGGGGGAAGTACATTTACATGTGTATTTCTTGAAAAGCATGGTATCCCCAATTCTATTTTTTCTGAAGACCTGAACTGCCATTCTGGTATCCAATTTCTTTCAAACTCATCCCAAGAAGTGTTATCGTCTAAATAATGTGTGACAGGGGCATTTCTCTGATCATCAAAAACTTCTACTACCACTAGACTCTTTCCACAGTAAGCAAGCTGGATATGAGAGTCTGAAACAAAAGGTAGTTCTATCCTTTTAGGAGGATATCCTTTTATACTTGGAAGTGTAATAAAATACCCTGGCTTCATGTCTGAGCATATACAAGAACCATGGGTTTCAACTGCAGAGAGAAATGGTGTTCCAAGTATACAATCCACTGGTAACTCTGAAATTTGATATTTCATTCCCAAAGCATAATCTTCAAGCAACAAAATGCCCTTGGGGATTTCAAACTGAAAAGAAGTATTTACATTACCCAATCCTGTGGCTGAACCAAAACTAGGAAGCCAATGCTTTGCAGGAATGAGATTTTTATTTAGCAGATTTAAATCAGATCCAGTATCAATAAGAGCTGTTAGGAGAAATGTTTCTTGGCCAATTTCTAGTTGGATCTTTATGTAATATTTTTGATATTTTACAGGCATAATTTTCATACCTGTCATTCCTTGAATCTCATTTGGGATAATGGATTCATAAAGAGCGTCTTCGAGAGGGGGAGGAATGGAATCTATTTTTTCTTTCATATTTTCTATTTCTTTTCTTGCCCATGAGTCAATCCTGAATTCTAACTCTCCCTCCAATTTTTTAATTTTCTCTTTTAATTCACAGACTTCTCTTTTTAGAAAAAAGACTTCTTTAGTTAGGTCTGTAAGAGAAATATCTTGCACCCTGGGCTCCCTATTGAATTTGATGTATGTCTTTGTATTTTTGTCAAAGGAAGCATCTATGAATAAAGGCTGTCTTTTTGATATATCAGAATATTTTTCCCTTTGTTCTGCTTTGACAGTCTTGATGAAAGTTTCTAGAAGGGATTTTTTCATGTCTCCTTCTGGGAGGCTTTTGATTTGGGAAAGCATTTGAGCCTCTTGGTCCCCTGTATTCTGATACATGCAAACTTTTAGTTTTCCTTGAATTTTTTATTCTGATTCTGAATCAGAACTATCAGTATTACTTTCACAAGAGAAGAAATTTGGATTACTACATTTGCAATATTGGTTCATCAAGATTTCCTTTTCTGACTCTTGTTCAAATTCAAATGTGCTCGTAGAAATAGAACAACACCCTTCTTGAAGAAGATGAACTTCTTCTTTTTCTTTAAATGGATTGTAAGGGCAAGAATTGGTATCATGGTTGTTTGCCCCACATCTATTACAGTGGTTTCTTACCACTATCTGTTTTCTTTCTTCTTTTGCTTTCATAGCTTCTTTTGCTTTTTGCTCTGAAAACTTCCCTTTGGCCTTTCTAGAGGCTGTATTTTCTGGACAATTATGTGCATAATGTCCTTTGTTGCCACATATCCAGCATGTAATGCTTTGGCTCATCTCATGTTTGTGACTTTTGAGCTTAATATCT
>SNQJ01S0000211.1:107407-129712 GCA_010110895.2 Picea sitchensis | reverse complement strand
ATAAACATGAGACTATCAAACAATTTTTAGTGGTGGCATGATGACTCGCAATTGTCAATTAGTTGAAAATATGGCATAACTCCTCCCCCGTATCCTTCCTTGAGTTAGTTTGGAAACGATGATTCCTAGCCAGCGAAAGTAACCTCAGAACAATACCGTCTGCCATCTAGAAAGAAATAATAACTTCCTACCTGTAATAGATAAATGATATCGAGATTAATGTGATCTGTCCTTATCTTTTGGTGTTTTCTTTCCCGGATTTTCTCTGAGATTGTTATTTTTAATCTAACATCCTTAACTTATTGACGGGATGTTGGGACACTAAATCACATTCAGACTTGTGTTGTGTAACAATCATGTAGATATGGCGATAGGTAAAGATCCTCGTTGCTATCATTTCTAAGTATACATCTTGATCATCGAGCGAAATATTTGGGAGCCATCGGAGAGGAATCATGAAGTTTTCTAAGATGATTAAAGCTGGGGTGTTCCTCTACCTAGTTTTCATGCGGATCCACCCAATATTTTGGCACCCAAATCTCGCACGATATCTATTTAAATATTTACGTATGATTCTTGCAAATACTGTTTTGATGAGTTGTTATTTAATTTTTATGAATGTAGATTGATTCCTCCATATGGATAAATGAAGAGGTGTTTCCAAGCCACACTAGTATTTTTGATTTCTATTGAATCTCAGTGGGCACAAGCTCTCATCACAGAAGTACTCACGAAAACCCTGATCCTTGTTCTCGGGGTGAGATCTACATTAACAGATATATTTAGCCCAACTGTGACTCCTTTATTCATATCTGCTTGTTTTCATTGCTTACTTACCAGGAGAGGTGTGTCAGCAGCCCTGCCACAGCCTATTAGCACTCCCGCCGTGGCTCGAACTGTAGGTTAACGATTACCTAGTTCGAGAGGACCCACGATGCTGTGAGGGNTAAGAGCACCAATCATGTTATTGACTGGATTTCCATCAGTGTGATATACAATATCACCTTGTTCATCTTTAAGGATTTCTGCTTCCATTTTTTGTATCATTATTGGAGAAGAAATAACTTCCCACCATTTGCTAAGGGTCCCTCTAAAACATTGAATAATTGTTTTGCATGCCTCTACTTCAGTCTTTCCTTTCATACACATAATCTTGTATGAGACATACATTCTGTCAATCATCTGTCTTATTTGTGCAATAGACAGATTATCTATGTTCCATTCTTGGAACCAATCTTCAACAAAGGTTTGAGTATCTGGAAGCCTACCCTTTCCAACTAAATCAGGAGCTGATGGTCTGTTTGAATAGTGTGGAAGGTCTTCAAATGATGGATTTTTGATAGTTACTAGAGAATGGGATTCTTTAGTCTTCTTAGAAGAGGATTCAGGCTCTTCTTCTTCTGGAGGAAAATGCAAAGGAAATATTTTTACAATTTCCATCTCAGAAGGTTTATGTACAGGAGATAGAATGGAGATATGGGAACTTGGAAGGATAAAGGAGCTAGGAATAGGCTTTTCGGGATGGCTATTTTTGGTTTTTATCTCTGTTAGATTTTTTCCCATAGCAGAAAAGGCATTTCCTAATCCTTCCATCATTTCTTCATGGTTTTTATTTGATTCTCTAGCTCTGCAAGAGATTTCTGATAGGGCAGAATCCATTTTATCTCTTACATCAACAACCTTTTCTTGAAGTTTATCCACTGTCTGTACAATAGTATTTGTGGATACTTGGAGATCTATTATCTGCTCTTTGCGAGCATAGTCATTTGTGACAAATGTGTGGGTAGCCATTCCCCTTAGAGAAATATTTGTCCAATTTATTTGTTCAGATACAGACTGGACTCTTTTATCTATTCCAGATAATTGAATGGCTTCATCTGATAAAAGCAGAGGAATTGCTCTTACTTGTTTAACACTGTCTTCTAACACAATTCCTTTAAAAGGTGGAAAAGTTGAATTTGATTCTACAATACTTCCATCAATGATTTTCCACTTATGTTTTGGAGCAGGAGATTCAGAGGTTTCTCCTATCATTTGTACAATATTTTCTTGTTTTAATTTCCTCCATTCAAAGAAGGAAATCCAACAGTTTTCTTCAGTCATGAATTTTTGCCAATCTTTTGCTAGACTCAATTTCTCAGAATTTGGCATGACTGAATTAAATTCTTTTGTTTCGGGATTTGTGAATAAATCCCAGTTTAACATTCTTTTTATCCATTCATCAGGAATGGATCCTTTCTGGAATCCTTTTATGACTGTATGAAATTTATGAATTTCATCAACAATAGGCCTTTGTATATCATTGGGTAAAGGATTAGAAAATCGTCATTCAGGTATGACAGCCTCACATTGTTCAACATATCCTAACCCATATTTTGGAGTACCAAGTGGTCTCATCCCCTTATAAATGTCTTTGATTCTGGGATCCAAAGATTCTATTGAAGGCATGTAATGAATCATAAAGAAGAAATCATTTTCTGAAGTAGAAGAATCTACGGTATTATGTACAGATCTAACAGATACTGAGGAATCCATTATAGTAGATATTACTATTTCTGGACAGAAAAGCAGGGCGTTTAGTCTTTTGTCTTCCCTAAATAAGATTAGACAGGATCCTGGACGACTGCTCAGGCATAAACTAACAAATCTTTCAAGAAGTCGCAATAGTGGAAACTGTGCCTTTAAACAGCCCGAGACTACTGATACGGCTTCAAATGTGTCACAAGGGTGGAACTATGCCTTTAAATAGCCTGAGACTCTTGATACGACACTGGATTCCTTATGGCTCACACAAAGGATTTTATACAAGAACACACAGGGAAACACAGAGCGAATAGCTATATCAGATCTAAGAGAGAGTCTGATGAGCCAAAGCATTACATGCTGGATATGTGGCAACAAAGGACATTATGCACATAATTTTCCAGAAAATACAGCGTCTAGAAAGGACAAAGGGAAGCTTTCAGAGCTTCTTTTGCTTTTTTCTCTGAAAACTTCCCTTTGGCCTTTCTAGAGGCTGTATTTTCTGGACAATTATGTGCATAATGTCCTTTGTTGCCACATATCTAGCATGTAATGCTTTGGCTCATCTCATGTTTGTGACTTTTGAGATTAATATCTTTTGGATCAAAATAATGGGTATTTGGTATGTATCTGTATCTACCCTTGGGGTTTCTACCCTTTTCTGTTTTGTAGTCTTTTGGCTTCTTTTTTCTTTTCCTGGCCGGATTTGTAAGGTATAAACCATATTGTTCACAAATTGATTTCTGATCAGGAAGATATGTTGATTTGGACACAGAGTGTTGTACTTTCATACTGGTGCATAATCCTATTAATGCTTTAGTGATCAGAGAATAAATTTCTCCCCAGGTATATGTTTCATAGGGAAGCTTGAACACATCTTCCATTTTTAAATATTCTATGAATTTACTTGGCAAGGTAGCCAAATAGACTTGTTTCCACAACAAATTCTCACTCTCTTTAACTTAAAAAATTCTTTGTGTCCATTCTTTATGAAATTGCTTGTATTCAAACATTTTTCTGCATTTCATATTCATGAGAATAATCTCATGTTTGTCTGCAATCTCATGTTCTGTTCCACACCAGTGCTCAAGAATCAGAGTAGTAAGAGCACCAATCATGTTATTGACTGGATTTCCATCAGTGTGATATACAATATCACCTTGTTCATCTTTAAGGATTTCTGCTTCCATTTTTTGTATCATTATTGGAGAAGAAATAACTTCCCACCATTTGCTAAGGGTCCCTATAAAACATTGAATAATTGTTTTGCATGCCTCTACTTCAGTCTTTCCTTTCATACACATAATCTTGTATGAAACATACATTCTGTCAATCATCTGTCTTATTTGTGCAATAGACAGATTATCTATGTTCCATTCTTGGAACCAATCTTCAACAAAGGTTTGAGTATATGGAAGCCTACCCTTTCCAACTAAATCAGGAGCTGATGGTCTGTTTGAATAGTGTGGAAGGTCTTCAAATGCTGGATTTTTGATAGTTACTAGAGAATGGGATTCTTTAGTCTTCTTAGAAGAGGATTCAGGCTCTTCTTCTTCTGGAGGAAAATGCAAAGGAAATCTTTTTACAATTTCCATCTCAGAAGGTTTATGTACAGGAGATAGAATGGAGATATGGGAACTTGGAAGGATAAAGGAGCTAGGAATAAGCTTGTTGGGATGGCTATTTTTGGTTTTTATCTCTGTTAGATTTTTTCCCATAGTAGAAAAGGCATTTCCTAATCCTTCCATCATTTCTTCATGGTTTTTGTTTGATTCTCTAGCTCTGTAAGAGATTTCTGATAGGGCAGAATCCATTTTATCTCTTACATCAACAACCTTTTCTTGAAGTTTATCCACTGTCTGTACAATAGTATTTGTGGATACTTGGAGATCTATTATCTGCTCTTTGCGAGCATAGTCATTTGTGACAAATGTGTGGGTAGCCATTCCCCTTAGAGCAATATTTGTCCAATTTATTTGTTCAGATACAGACTGGACTCTTTTATCTATTCCAGATAATTGAATGGCTTCATCTGATAAAAGCAGAGGAACTGCTCTTACTTGTTTAGCACTGTCTTCTAACACAATTCCTTTAAAAGGTGGAAAAGTAGAATTTGATTCTACAATACTTCCATCAATGCTTTTCCACTTATGTTTTGGAGCAGGAGATTCAGAGGTTTCTCCTATCATTTGTACAATATTTTCTTGTTTTAATTTCCTCTATTCAAAGAAGGAAATCCAACAGTTTTCTTCAGTCATGAATTTCTGCCAATCTTTTGCTAGACTCAATTTCTCAGAATTTGGTGTGACTGAATTAAATTCTTTTGTTTCGGGATTTGTGAATAAATCCCAGTTTAACATTCTTTTTATCCATTCATCAGGAATGGATCCTTTCTGGCATCCTTTTATGACTGTATGAAATTTATGAATTTCATCAACAGTAGGCCTTTGTATATCATTGGGTAAAGGATTAGAAAATCGACATTCAGGTATGACAACCTCACATTGTTCAACATATCCTAACCCATATTTTGGAGTACCAGGTGGTCTCATCCCCTTATAAATGTCTTTGATTCTGGGATCCAAAGATTCTATTGAAGGCATGTAATGAATCATAAAGCAAAAATCATTTTCTGAAGTAGAAGAATCTACGGTATTATGTACAGATCTAACAGATACTGAGGAATCCATTATAGTAGATATTACTATTTCTGCACAGAAAAGCAGGGTGTTTAGTCTTGTGTCTTCCCTAAAGAAGATTAGATAGGCTCCTGGCCGACTGCTCAGTCAGAAACTAGCAAATCTTTCAGGAAGTCGCAGTAGTGGAAACTGTGCCTTTAAACAACCTGAGACTACTGATACGGCTTCAAATGTGTCGCAAGAGTGGAACTGTGCCTTTAAATAGCCCGAGATTCTTGATACGACATTGGATTCCTTATGGCTCACACAAAGGATTTTATACAAGAACACACAGGGAAGCATAGAGCGAATAGCTATATCAGATCTAAGGGAGAGTCTGATATCATACCCAGGTTGAAAAGAATTTCATAGGCTCTGATACCATTTGTAAACTGTCAGGGGCCTCCTCTGTCAGAGAATGAAGCTTGACTCAGAACCTCTTGTCTCATGCGTAATCTCCCTTCACCATCTGGTCTTCTGGTTTCTGCTACTTCCGTCAGAACCAATGTCGTCGGGTTAATCGCTTTACTCTGCTTATCTTCTTGAAGCCCACCACTCGAAGTCCATCGAGCCCTTTCAGCAGTTCTATTTGAACCCTATAGTTGGTTTTAGGCGAATCTTTGCAGCTACAACTGCCCTAAGCGGCCTCCTGCCTTGACGGGACTTACTACCACTGCTCAGCAGATTCTTTCTCACACCAACCATGAGGAACCTTGCCAACAAGATGAGCAAATCAGACCTAGCAGTACCAGGGAACAACGAATGCAAATACAGGAAAATAAATGAAGTCACAATGTGCGCATAATAGAGAGACAATAGACAAGCATCGGAGATTTAAACACAAGCGGAAGTCTTTATATTATCAGAGCATAAAGCTTTCGGGTATTACAATATGTTTGTTCCAGATGCACAGATTACAGACTCTGAGCAGGATGCTCTTCGCTCGACTCACAGACTCTTCACATAGAAAGACACAAAGCTTTAGACAGAAGGGAAGCTTAGAAAACTAGACTCTAGAATCACACTCTAACTTTCGATGCCTGATAATGAACTGTCATCCTCCTTATATACAAATTTTTGGAGGAAGAGTCATCATGAAGCTAAGACTTGATGAGATCTTGGGCCCTACATGTCTGCCACAAGATTTTTCTTTATGGATTTGGCAGATGTATTCGTGCAAGAATCTCCGACCAAATTATTTATTTTATTTCCTATCAACCGAAAGTAGATCTGACAGGGTGATCATGCAAGATTCCCTGACTAGAAAGAGACAATATATGACATATCACATACCAGAAAGAGACAATATATGACATATCACATGTTGAACAATAGAGCATCTTTGGAAATGTGGGTCAAACCTCACCAAAAGTCGGAGAAGTGCTCCGAGTTTCCAAGATTCTCTTTATTTGACATGACTAGACTTTGTACAAAGTGGAGTTTAATGACGGAAACCCACGGAACCCGAATGGCACCACTGTCGGCCATTTAGACATGAGTTTACACAGTGGAGTTTGATATGTAAACCCACGGAAACCAGAAATGTTATTTAATCATTTTCAATAAAGCTAGAAAATCTTTCAGGATAGTGTAGAGTATCCCAAGATTTTGTATAGATTCTCCGAGCTATGAAAGGTGATCCATTAATCATTTGGAGGATGATTCTAGACCTGATTTCCCATTGGAAGTGATTAAGAATAAAGAGGCATAGAATTTCTCCATCATTTGGTCCTTGGTGAAAAAGATCTTGGACAACAGAGAGAGGTGTGAAAGAACTTAAGATGTCAGGATCTATTGCTCCTTTATTAAGACCAAAGTCTTTCCACCAGTTTGCAATCCAAATGGGTGGCCTGCTTGCTGTTGAGGAGTTTATACTTCCAAATTTAACTAAGATTATACAATCTTCTTGTTGGACAAATTCCCACCATGATTTCCTGTATCCATGATAATTTATACTTGTCTCTGGAAATATAATGTCGGGATTCCTTTCAGGCTAGTGAGATAATAATCTGGGTCTATTTAGACAGAAATATTTTTGATGATGATTGTCATCTCTGATATCCCATATTTGAACTATATCATGAAAAAATTCTTCTAGAGTATTTTGTGCTCGGATTGCTCTTTCATTTGATAAGGTGACTATGGGAGTCAACACATTTGAAATTCTCCTTCCTCTTATTTCAGGCACTAGATTTGAATATGAGACCTGGGTTGTTTGTGAAAGAATTTCAGTGCTTCTCAATTCCCATTAGGGCACCCAACTTGTTGAATAGGATTCCCATTGCAGAGAGTCAGAGACTTCCATTATTCTTTCCATTCCATCCCTTAATTGTACAAAGATTAGTAGACAAGCATTTTGTAAATGTTCTCTGCTTAAGAAATCTGGAATAGAATTAAGTGATCCTTTAATATGCTCTATAGCAAAGTCAAAATTGCTGAAAAGAGCTTTCCATCTAGCAAATTTTGAATCACCAGGATTTTTNTTAAGGACTTTGTTCATTGTTGCAGCATCAATCCTTAGAATAATTTTTTTGTAAATCAAATAAATTTCAAATTTCTGAATGGCATTCAAAGCATCTTTAATCTCCTTATCCAGAGCAGAATAATTCTTTTCTGCTGCTTTCCATATCCCAGAAGCAAATTGGATTACTTCTTCTTTTCCTTTATCTCTCACTTGTTTCAACACTGCTCCCCATCCAATATTACTGGCATCTGTTTCTACTATCTTAGGGAGTTCATCATCAGAGATATGCAAAATTGGGAGATTTTTGGTTTTTGCCTTGATATTCCTTACATCTTGGGTATGAGCTTCTGTCCAAGGACTTGGATCTTTCTTTATCCTATCATTTAGAAGCTTCCGATCATGGGCACATTTTTTGTAAAAATGGCTTATGTAGTTCAGGCTTCCC
Organism: Picea sitchensis; assembly: GCA_010110895.2. Taxonomy (NCBI): domain Eukaryota; kingdom Viridiplantae; phylum Streptophyta; class Pinopsida; order Pinales; family Pinaceae; genus Picea; species Picea sitchensis. The sequence continues at coordinate 121,602 of SNQJ01S0000211.1, read as the reverse complement.
AAAAATCTTTGTAGCTGTGTTTTGTCAAGAATTTTGTCTGGAAACTTGTCTGCAAATTCCACAGCATGAGTTTGCAGAGTTATCTGGCCATTGTCAATGGTGTGGCCAAGAAACTTTATCTGTGTTTGGAAAAGATCAATCTTTTTCTTTGATAAAACTAGGCCAGCTTGCTGAATCACCTGTAAAAGCTTTTTCAGATGTTTGAAATGTTGATCAATGGATGAAGAAAAGACTAAAATATCATCAATATAGACAATAAGCCAATCAAAATATGGCTTAAGGGTATCATCCATCACCCTTTGAAATTTGGCAGGGGCATTTTTTAACCCGAATGGCATTACATTCCATTCATAATGCCCAACAGGAACATTAAAAGCAGTCTTGAATTTATCCTTTTCTTTGATGGCAACTTGCCAAAATCCAGATTTTAGATCAAATTTTGAGAAGATTTTGGCCCCTGCAATTCTGGTAACTAAACTGCTTTTATTTGGAATAGGGTATGTATCATCAGCTAAGAATTTATTCAAGGGTTTGTTATTCACTACTAGCCTAGGGACTCCTCTTATTTGTTCTGAATGTTTGTTCACATAGAAACCATAACAATTCCAAGGACTAGTAGATTCTCTAATAAGTTCTTTCTCAAGTAAACCCTTAATCTCTTCGGCACATAGCTTTTGATATTCATCATTCATTGGAATAGATCTGCTTTTACAAGGATTACCTTGATAGTCTTCTCTATAGGGGAGAGAGACTTCATGTTTCTTCTGCTTCCAAAAGGCAGTAGGATTCTCTGAGCAGACTGAGTTGATAAAATCTTGTTTTAACATAAATATTTTTTCTTGAATATCTTCCTTCTTTAGCTGATCTCAGATTCTGGTAGCTATTTGGACTTGCTGCAATTCTTTTAGTGTTTCATTCTTTCTAAAGGTTAGCTGAACAACATCTGAGATTCTTGGAGTAGAAACAAAAGGAAGTTTGACTGTCACTTTTCCTTGTGGAGAAGGAATTGTGATGAAGTATTCTGGTTTTTCTGGAGTCACCATGGTAGAACCATGAGGTGATACTGCTGCAAGGAAAGGAGTACCAAGGATACAGGCTATTGGTATTTCTGCTAAAATAAATTTCATCTTGAGACAATATTCTTGGAAGCAGAGAATAGCTTCTGGAATCTGAAAGGAAATATTATTGGGAATATTTCCCAGTCCCACAACCATAGCTTGAGTTTTTTCCCATAAAGAAATAGGAATGACATGCTTGTTTAGCATGTTTAAATCTGATCCAATTTCAATTAATGTCTTCAATCTAAAATTTAAGTCTTGAATTTTGAGTTCAATCAAGACATGATATTTTTGATGTTGGACTTGAAGACTGTCATCTCCATTTTCTTTCTTTTGATCAGATTTGTTTATCATGGATTTCTTGATCTTGTTAATTTCTCTTCCTATATCAGAAATAGAAAGAGACTGAACTGGACAACTGGTAAGACTAGCTCTTTAAGGAGTTAACTTCCAAGAATAAGTTTTGGGATTCTTTCTTTTGTTCCATTCATAGAAAGAAATATAAAGATTCTCTTTTTCCATAAAATCTTTCCAATCTTGGGATAATCTGATTTTTTCTTTATTTGAAGTCCTTTTAGAAAATTATCTTGCTTCTGGATGGGAAAATAGATCCCAATTCAACATTTCTTTCATCCATTCTGCTTTTACACAATCTTTTTTGCATCCTTTGGAAAGAGACAAAAATTTCTTGATTTCCGAGGAAGATGGCCTTCTAGTATCTTTTGGAATGAAAGATGATTCTTTTCTCAAATTTATTTATGTACAAAGGTTATCTTGGATAACAAACACATGTGAATCATGTGGGAAAGGTATGTCAGAACATTGAGGATGAGGAAACTGGTCTTTAGCAGTAGAATTTGGTGGGGGTAGGTTTGTACTAGGATTGTGGTGTATATGTTCAAATTGTACTCTTGAGTTTTCTTCAAATGCAGAGAGAGTAGATAGTGTGATTAAATCTCCGCAATCAAAGAATTTGACCACAAAAGGGACTCTTCCCACCTGGCTTGCCAAAGACTGTAAGGAAGGATGTAAACAAAATATTGGAGGAGAAGGAGGAATGGGTTCTGTACAAGAAGAGGATCTAGAGAAATTTTGCTGGGGAAAAGAAATGACTGCAGAGTCTAAAGTTTCTTTTATTTGGGCTGAAGTAATAGATCTTGGTATAGATCTTTTAGGAGTATCAATGACCCAATCAGTAGGGAAAGAAAGGTTTTCCCATTTTATAGTACAATGTTCCATTTTTTTATTCAATTGATCTGTTATAACCAGAGTGCTAGACTGAGAATCTTTGCTAGGGGAATGAAGAACTGCAGGGAACATAGTATTTGTGTGACGAAAACATCCCATAGCTTGAACAACTATATTTGTTCGGGCAGAATTCATACTAAATCCTGTAGTTCTGATTTGTAATTTTAGAATATCAGCAAGGGTCTCATCAAACGTATACACAGAAAAATTTGGATAATAGTCAAAGTAGACCGGTCCATTTGATAGAGGGGCTACAATCCCACCTATTAGAGAATCAGTAAATTTGTCATGGGTTAAATCTCTTACTGTACAGAGCACATATGCATCTATTCCTTTATGTACAAGTGCATTTATTCCGATTCTGATGCATCCAAAGTGTAAGAAGTTTGTTCTGTGTTTCTTGGCTTCTTTATGGATTTCCTTTGGATTTAGGAGGGAGATAGTCTGAGTGACATCACTATTCTGTTGTATAGTACTGATTGATTCTTTTACAAAGACTCTAGTTACAGCTTTGAGATGGAGCATATTGAGGTCCTGATATACTTTGCTTGGAGATATGGGCGGTAGTTTCCATGCAACTCGAGGATTTATTTCTACTTCTTCTATACTTGCATGGTTTATACTCTGGGATCTATTGAAAGAGAACATTGACTCGAGACTATTTACAGAGTCATTTCCAGATGTACTTGTTTCTTCAGCATTTTTGACATCACGAAACGAGACAGATCTAGAATCCACATTAATTTATACTGATGATAAGTTATATCAAAGATTCCTTTTTTGGGATTATTATTTGGCCAGTCTTGAATAGTTCTCATCCTATTTATTTGGAAGAAATGATATGCTGGAGTCTCTTCCCATCTCTTTGTTTGATGATCAAACCATTGTCTGTTTGTAGACCTGAGTCGACTCAAGTCTCCCACCTGTATTAGTTTTTCTCTAGAAGAAATAATGTCACTTTGATGCATTCTTCCAAGCATATGTTGTGGGGGAAGTACATTTACATGTGTATTTCTTGAAAATCCCGGTATCCCCAATTCTATTTTTTCTGAAGACCTGAACTGTCATTCTGGTATCCAATTTCTTTCAAACTCATCCCAAGGAGTGTTATCGTCTAAATAATGTGTGACAGGGGCATTTCTCTGATCATCAAAAACTTCTACTACCACTAGACTCTTTCCACAGTAAGCAAGCTGGATATGAGAGTCTGAAACAAAAGGTAGTTCTATCCTTTTAGGAGGATATCACAAAAGGTAGTTCTATCCTTTTAGGAGGATATCCTTTTATACTTGGAAGTGTAATAAAAATACTCAAGCCTGTCCTGAGTATTACAAGAACCATGGGGTCTTCAACTCCCAGAGAGAAAATGGTGTCTCCAAGATACAATCCACCAAAATAACTCGAATTTGACATTTCATTCCCAGCATTCAAGCAGAACAAAATGTCTTTGGGATTTCTAAACTCAAAAAAGTACATTCATCTAACTCGTAATTTGAATCCAAAACTATAGTTTCAATGTTTCTGTGAATGAGATTTTATTTAAAGGTGATTTTAAATCAGATCCAGTATCAATAAGAGATGTTAGGAGAAATGTTTATTGACCAATTTCTAGATTTGATCTTTATGTAATATTTTGATATTTTGCTGTGCATAATTATTCATACTGGCCATTCCTTGAATATCATTTGGGATAATGGATTCATAAGGAGCATCTTCAAGAGGAGGACGTAATCCTATTTTTCTTTCAGATGAGAGATATTTCTTTCTTACCCATGAGTCAACTTCCTAATTCCACTCTCCTCCAATTTTTTAATTTTCTCTTTTAATTCACACTCTCTTTTAGAAAAGACTTTTTAGTTAGGTCTCAGCAAGAGAAATATCTTGTAACCCTTTGGCCCTATTGAATTTTGATGCATGTCTTTGTATTTTTACCTTCAAACAGCTAATTCAATGAATAAAGGCCTTTTGATATAATTTACTATTTTCCCTTGCTCCCGCTGGATGCCTGATGAAAGTTTCTAGAAGGGATTTTTTCATGTCTCCGGAGGTTTCTTTGATTTGGGGCAAGCATTTGAGCCCTCTTGACCCCCAGATTCTAATACATGCAAACTTTTTAGTTTTCCTTGAATTTCATTCTGAATCAGACTCAGAACTTTCAGTGCTGCTTTCATAAGTACATAAATTTGGATTACTACATTTGCAATATTGGTTCATCAAGATTTCCTTTTCCTCACTTGGTCCAAATTCAAATGTGCTCAGGAGAACTAGAAAATGACTCCTTCTTGGAAGAAAGATGAACTTCTTCTTTGTCAAATGGATTGGGGCAAGAATTCATCATGGTTGTTTAGTTCTACATCTATCATGGATTTCTTTTACCACTATCTCAGTTTCTCTTTGCTTTCAAAGTTTCTTTTCTTTTTGCTCCTCGAACTTCCTTGCATTTCTAGATAATGGGATTGACACCAGGTGCATAATGTCCCTATTACACATATCCAAAGATGTAATGTTTGGGTTCATCTCTATAGTTTGTGAATTTTGAGCTAATATCTTTGCAGTTCAAAATAATGGGTATTTGAATGTATATGGCCCATCTCTAGTTTTCACCCTTTTCACTCAGAGTCTTTTGGCTTTTCTTCCTGCTCTGGATTTGTGTGGCATAAACCATATTGTCAAATTGATTTCCATCGTGAAGATATGTTGATTTGGACACGAGTGTTGTACTTTCATACCGCGCATAATCCTATTAATGCTTTTAGTAACTAGGGAATAAATTTCTCCCCAGGTATATGTTTCATAGGGAAGCTTGAACACATCTTCCATTTTTAAATATTCTATGAATTTACTTGGCAAGGTAGCCAAATAGACTTGTTTCCACAACAAATTCTCACTCTCTTTAACTTCAAAAATTCTCTAAGTCCATTCTTTATGAAATTGCTCAGAGCCTGTGACATTTTCCAGCTTCATATCTGCTGAGAATAATCTCATGCTTCAATCTCATGTTTGTTCCACACTGCTCAAGAACGTAGCAGTAATATAACAATCATGTTATTGACTGATTTTAATCGCCAGATATACAATATCACCTTTGTTCATCTTAAGGATTGCCCATTTTTGTATCATTATTGAGAAGAATTATCGCTATGGGTCCCCAGTAAAACATTGAATAATCGTTTTGCATGCCTTCATATCACTTTTCCTCATACACATAATCTTGTATGAACATTAAGATTTCATTAATCATCCGTCTTATTGTGCACATTTATTATCTATGTTCCATTCTTGGAACTAATCTTCAACAATAAAGGTTTATATGCTTCACCCTTTCCAACTAAATCAGGAGCTGATGGTCTGTTTGAATAGTGTGGAAGGTCTTCAAATGATGGATTTTTGATAGCGATAGCTGGATTCTTTAGTCTTCAGAAGAGGATTCAGTTCTTCTTCCTCGAGGAAATGAAAAGGAAAATCTTTTACAATTTCTATTCCGGCTTAGGTGGTGAGAGTTGAATGGAGATATGGGAACTGGAAGGATAAAGGAGCCAGGAATAGCTTCACCTGATGGCCATTTTGGTTTTTATCTCATAGATTTTTTCCCATGTTAAAGCGTAGTGCTGGCATTTCCTAATCCTTCCATCATTTCTTCATGATTTATTGTTTGATCTTAGCCTCGTAAGAGATTTCAGGGCTTAACCCATTTTATCTCTACATCAACAACCTTTTCTTTGAAGTTTATCCAACGTCTGCATAATATTTTGTGGATACTTGGAGATCTATTATCTGCTCTTTGTTGTTAATAGCCATTTCCAGACAAACGTGTAGCCATTCCCTTTACGTGATTTGTCCAATTGATTTTTCTCGACACAAGATCGACTCTTCTTTTTATCTATTCTCAGATAATTGACGGTTTATCTTATAAAAGCAGAGAATTAAGTTTCTACTTCTATTTAACACTGCCTTCTAACACAATTCCTTTAAAAGGTGGAAAAGTAGAATTTGATTCTACAATACTTCCATCAATGATTTTCCACTTATGTTTTGGAGCAGATTCTATATTCCTATCATTGTAACAATATTTTCTTTTTTTTAATTTCCTCCAAGAAGGAAATCCAACGCTTTCTTCTACCATGAATTTCTCAATCTTGCTAGACTCCACTCTCTTAATTTACAGGATCGAATTAAATTTTGTTTTGGATTTGTGAATAAATCCCGCTTAACATTCTTTTATCCATTCATCAGAATGGATCCTTCTCGGACCTTGCATATCAACTCCCACACGATAAACACAAATTGAGAAGCACACAAATATATGTTTTTCAAGTATTTTTAATTTCAAAGCCAAATTCATTTATATTGATATTTATATTTTATAGAGATACAAATTGAATAGTAAGATTTATATTTAGAGGATGATGATGGTAGTTACCTTTATCTAAGACCACTTTTGTCTGTCGAACCTAAAGAAAATTTAGTAAAGATTTAATAGATTTGTTTTCATATTTTACTTTATGCTTGAAGATTGGAAAAGAAGATTCTCTATATCTATTTATCTTTCATAAGTTATGAATATTTTAAAATTGAAACCTAATGTATCCATAGATAGAACATTTTAAGAGAAATAATTTATTTTATGTTTTTGGTTTTGCTAGGATGTAGAGAATAATGAAAACATAATTTTTAAAGCAGCACAAATGACTTTTAATTTGAAATTATTGGTGCTAAAAATCTAGAAGAAGTCCCCACAACTTCCAGATTCCACATTCATTTATTATTTCAATGATACAAATGACAATTAACTTAACATTGTCTTCAATTTTAAATTCTATTGATTATTAATTTTGATTTGGTATAAACAAAAACAAAAAATTCCTTTGCTTTGTCACATGTAGCCTGTAACAATCGGCCCATACACTATTTCTCAAGAGATAGAAGTACAATAATAAGTAGAGAATCATAAATGATAAGACCGAGATCATCCTTCCTGGCCTTGAGTTGCTTATCACCACTCATTTACGATATTCTTATAGAGCTAGGGAAAATCTCTTGAATTTGATCCTTTGACCGAAATCTGGAGGCAAAAACAACTCTTAGAAAATATGCATAGGAAACTTCGCCAAACTCTTTCATATTTCAAAACTGAAGTTACCATCCTTTTATGAATGTTTTTGCTAAGGAAAAAATAATGACTTCTAACTTTAACTTAGGCTCAAGTCAGGCTTCTACTTCTCAGATAGTCTAAAGTTTGTACAATTATTTTAATCTAGTTCAATCCACAACCAATACCATGAAGGTAATTGGAAATATGGGTTATTCCAATTTGAAGAAGACACCAACACCACCCCATGGCATGTACCTTCAACTTTAATTTTAAATCTAGATACTACTCTCCTTCATAAATTTAAAGATCATTTGGTCAAGTTTTCAAGAAATGGAATTATATCTATTAATGAACATTTCATTGTTTCTTCTAATGCTTGTCATAACATAGGTGATAATTATAATGACACCTATATGAGATTATTTTTCAATTCATTATAAGGGAGGGAAACTATTTATTTTTTTAATAGCCCCCAAAATCCTTCTCTACATGGAATAAATTATGTTACTGGTTCAAATAAACTTATGGACAACCTCAAAGGCCAAATGATCTATTAAAAAATTATAAGAATTTAATTTATGACAAAGGTGAGACTATCAAAGCATTTAATCTACGTTTCAATAAATTATACAACCAAATTAATAAGGTTATCAGACCTCATAATCAAGATTCCCTTATGCATTATTATAATGCTACACCTCCTTCTTATCACCATAGATTAGAAAAAAAGAGTGTCAACAATTTAGGCTCAACATTACAGACTTGCCTAGAATATGAAGAACAAGTTTTGAGAACTGGTCTTTGTCCTATAGAGGATTTGAATAAGCAGATTGATATGACTATTATTTTATAACTGATACAATATATGGATAATTGAATGATATATTTTGAAAAAAAAGTGATTTCTCAACCAATTCTAGAAATCTTTTCTCAAGCTTCACTTCAAAATCAATCTTTTCAACCTAAAACTATCCTTTCTCATGCTTGGTGTAATTTTCGTGAAGAAAATCATGAAGAAAGCATGTGTGAGCTTAGAGACAATTCAAGGGAGATATTTTTTGGAAAAAGAATTGATTCAACCATTTCCATGTTAGATTGGGCACCAGAGGATGATGTCATGTTGGTTGATACTAGGAGTCGTTCTTTTCAAAATAAAAAACAAGGGAAATTAAAAAAAAAAAAACAATTTTACTCATGATTCTTCTAGTTCAAGTTCTCAACAATCTTATTATTGGAATATATCTAGATCAATAGGTCATTTAGATCAAATTATTCAAAAGTCCCAAGTCAACCCATCTTCTTCTTCTACCACTTTTCATAATATAACATTTTAAAACATATGGTTAATATTAAAGTTGATGCCAAACTCTTAGATATGGCCTCTATTCCGGAACAACAAGAACATATTAGAATTTTTAATGAAGATATAGCCTTTGTTGTTTCTAATATAAAATTTGAAGAAGAGGAGGAAGAGTCGTCTGAAAATAAAATTATGGCTATACATAATCCAATGAATTCAATTAAGAATCCTCCATTCTATGTTTCAATGAAAATTGTGGACAAAATTGTGCATGGTTGTCTTATTAATGATGCATCTGGACCAAATGTTATGTCTAGAATTATCATGGAATATTTAGGTCTATCCTGCACTAATGAAAAATCTAAAGATCATGTTGGATTATAATAATAAAAAACAATCTACCATTGGAGAAATCAAATAAGTAACTCTAGGATTGTGTGCTCACCCTGAGATTCACACCACTTGTGATATACAAGTAATCAATGTGTCAATAAGTAGCTATTCAATTATTATTGTTCGTGATAGGTAATATTTGACATGTGGTTATATGTCAATGGATGGGACTCATATGCCTCTCTCAAAAGTTGGTAAGAACATTACTACTCTTCATGAAGGCCACATTTCCCCGTGTATAGAGAGGATTCCAAAATAGCATGCCAACTTCATTGAAGAAGATATTAACATTTATTCTATCTTCCTCGAGGAAGAAAATTTTGTTTTCCCATCTACTGATCTAGATAATGACATATGGCATATGAACTTTGATGGTGCATGTTAAAATAATGGGAAGGGTGCTATATTTGTGTTATATTCTCCTCTGTGGAAAATTCATAATGTTTCTTATAGACTAGAGTTTTCCTGGACCAATAATGTTGCAGAGTTTGAATCCCTTATACTTGGTATTGAAAATTCTTTCAATTTAGAATGTTATCACCTTACGGTGTTTAGCGATTATGAATTAGTTGTTAACCTAGTAAGGAATATTTACAATTCATCAATTTTTTTTAAAAGATATATATAGGTAGTTTGGAAATTGATTTCTAATCCATTATATTTGAATATCACATATGCACACAGAGAGTTGAATTATATGGGAGACAGGATATTTGTTTATGAAACTCATCCTAAAAGACAATTACTTCCTGAAAAACCTGAATGCATATTTATCTTCTTATATTGTCCATATATGCTAGATAATGTGGAAGCTTGGAATTTTTTTCTTGATGATGAATGCATCTGTGATTTTATGAAAAATGAACCTCTCAATAAAAACAAAATTATCTCTTTAGATGATAAGAAATTTCCTAAAGGATTAAGTCCCCTCAAAGGTTCTTTTTCTTCTAGTGATGTTAGCAGTGATAAGAAAACAAAAGCAAAGGATTCAAGAAGAAATATTGGTGATATCCTCCGCGTGAACATTAGGATTGAGGAAGATCCAAAAATTTTAAAAATTGGAGCCCAATGTTCATAAATAGAAAAGAAGAAATTCATGGAATTGTTCCATGAGTTTTGTGATGTCTTTGCCCAGTATTATGTTGATTTGCATGGTTTTGATCCAATCATAGTTCAACATGAAATTCTCATTAAATAATATTCCCAACCTGTAAGGAAAAGACAAAGACCTATAAATCCTACACTTGAAGCCACCATTTGCAAGGAAATATAAAACTTATTAGTAGCCCATATTATCTTTCATGTAAAATATTCATAATGGTTTGTGAATCTTATTCCAGTAAGGAATAAAAAAGGGGATATTAGATTATGTGTTAATTTCCACACCCTTAACAAGGCTAGCGTGAAAGATAATTTACCACTTCCCAATATGGAGTTAATCCTCCAACAAGTTGTAGGATCACAAATGATTTCATTTCTTGATGGTTTTACAGGTTATAACCATATACTCCTCAAAAGAGTTGACAAGTACAAGACAACCTTTACTACTCATTGGGGAACCTTTTTATATGAACATATGCCTTTCAACTTGATTAATGTTGGTGTAACCTTTCAGAGAGATATGAAAATAAATTTCGATGATCTAATTGGAATCATTATTTATATTTATATTGATGATTTGATCATATATTCCAAGATCTAAGAAGATAATTTCAATCATATTAGACAGGTATTCTTGCATTGTCATAAATATGGAATGCCATTAAATCCTACAAAGTCTATTTTCGGTGTTACTTACGGAAAATTACTTGTTCATATAGTTTTAGATTCTAGTATTAGTATTTATCCAAAGAGAATTATTGCTATTTGAAATTTCCCAGTTCCTACTTCAAAAAAGGAATTTCAATAATTTATGGGAAAAATCAATTTTGTAAGGATATTCATTCCTGATTTTTCCAGAATGGTTAAACCTATTCATAATTCGTTGAATAAATCCCAAGTCTTTTCCTAGACTCCAAAAACCAAAAAAATAATTTGTTGATGTAAAAAATTCCATAGTTTCAACTCCTATTTTGGCTAAACCTGATTTTTCAAAAGATTTTATCATCTACACTAATGCCACTAATGAAGCTACTTTTTCAATTCTTCTTCAGAAGGATGATGAAAGTGCATAACACCCAGTAGATTTTATGAGTCAGAGTCTATATGTTGATGAATTTAAATATACTTTAATTGATAAACATGCATTTTCTCTCGTAAAATATATTGAAAAATTTTCTCGCTTTGTTCTTAGTAAGCATACTAAAGTTAAAGTCCCTTTTCCTATCGTTAAATTATTATTATCTCAGACTCTTCTATCAGGAAATTTAGTGCACTGGCTTACTAATATATAGGAACATGATTTAATTATTACCATGACTGATACAATAAAGAGACGTGACTTAGCAGTTCATATATCTCAACATGTTGAACCAAGATGTGTTTATGAAAATAATGATGAATCTCTATCTACCTTATTCTTGATTGCATATGAAAATGTTGATATTTCAGATCATCCTTGGTATCAGGTTATTATCTATTACTTACAATATGAACATTTTATGGATAACTTAGAAAATCATGAATGAAGGAGGCTTCATCTTGAAGCTTCTAAATATCTCATTCTAGGCTCTCTTTTATTTCGTAGGAAAACTAATGGGTTATTGTTGAGATGTATTGATGATACAATAGCTTGTGATATGCTTGTAAAACTTCATGGAACAACTAAATTTGATATGCACATTGGTGGGAATTTTTCCGCTAAAGCTACTACACATAAAATATTAACGACTGTTTATTATGGGTTCTCTATATTTAAAGAATCATACAAGTTTTTACAAGCCTGTAATAAATGTTAGAAGGTCATTGGTAGAGAAACATTTTATGATATTCCTTTGCAACTAGTCATACTTGATTTTCCATTTTCAAAATGGGGATTAACATTTATTGGGCCTATTAATCCTCCTTCTTCTGCATGTCATGTATTTATTTTAACTACTACGAACTACCTTACAAAGTGGGATGAAGCAGTTCCTCTTAGATATGATAAAGATGAGCATGTGATCTCGTTTCACACAACGAATATTTTTTCTAGATTTGGTCTTCCTATTGAAATCATTTTTATAATGGACCAACTTTCATGTGTGGAAAGTTGACATATTTATGTAGTAAGTTTGGAGTGAAACATTTCACATCATCAACCTATTACCATTGGGGAAATGGGAAGGTTGAGTACACAAATAAAAATATGGTTAAAATATTAAAAATGATCATTGATAATAAACCCCTCCAGTGGCACACTTTATTAACGCATGCCTTATGGGAGATCACACAACCACAAAGACAAGCATAGGAAATACCCCTTTTCAGCTACTTTATGGTGAAGAAGTTATTATTCATATTGAACTTGAACTACTCTTAGATTGGATTTATAGTTTGAAGAGTTAAATTCGACAATATTCCTCAAATATTTAGTTCTCTATTGGCTCTAGAAGAATAGAGGAATTACGCTCTCAATAATTTAAAAAAAAAAGCAACAATCAGTTAAAAAATATTTTGACAAAAAAGCTAAAAGAACTACTTTTGTAGATGGTCAAAGTGTGCTTTTATGGGATTATGCTCATGTGGATAAAGGGAAAGCCTCAAAGTTTCATAAATTGTGGCTAGGTCCATACATAGTTTCCTCTGTCATTGAAAACAACTCTTATCTACTCAAAGACGAAGACACCATAATTTTCTCTTATACCACTAATGGTTCACATTTAAAGAATTATATTAAACCAAAGAGAAAAAAATTTATAATTATAATTTAAAGATGTAAGTAACTTTGTATATAAATAAGTTTTGCTTTTTGTGATTTTCATTTTTTTTTCTTTTCAGAATTTTTCTGCAATTTCTTCTTCTTTTTTTGTTTTCTTCAGTTTTATTTATGTTTTAGAAGTCTTGTTTTAAACGCTTGGAAAAAAGCAAGTATTGTAAATTTACATAGAATTTGATAATAGGTTACTAATTGAAACTAAGCTTGATGAAAAAAAACATTCATAATTAATGATTTCCTCTTATATGTTTGCAGTTTCACTTCTCTAAGTAATTAATCATTTATGAAGTTATCTCTTGCAGGAAGCATAATAGTATACTATTCTCGAGTTATCCTTATTTTCGTTTCTTCATTCCCAAAGAGAATATTTGGCATACATGGAATATATTCAAGTTGTTGCTTCTTATTTGATAAAATTAATTTATGCATTTTTACTCTGTAACATAATGATTCAAGCTCAAAGAATAACATGCATGATCCTTATCTACATTGATCAACAAACCAAACAAACCAAAGATTTTGAATTGTGTCCTACTATAACTATACTATACCACCTTGTGGAGTCACAATTTGTTGACCCTATATATATATAGGAAACCTTTATAAAACCTACAAATGATTGCAATACTAAATCTTAACCATTACTTTATTTTTCTAAGGTCTGTCAAAGGTCCCACTAGGAATATTATACACTGAATTCCAAGGGGTATTATTTCATTTTGTGACAAGAATGGTTATAACTCATGTCCATGGAATAAAATTATATGGTAATATGGAACAATTATGGGTTATAATTTATGTTTTGCATAAGAATCAAAGTAAGCATTTTAATGTTTTGGTGATACATATGTCATTTCATTAATAATATCACAAATTTTAAAAGTGGATGGTTGATCACTCACCTTATCACTTTGATATAGTTGATATATGTTCCATATGTGGCATGGTTGTGCATATTAATGATTATTGGTATTTTCAAAAACTTCAAGTGACGTGATAATAAATGCATGAGAAACATATGTTTCGGGGTTATGATGATGGAACAATAGTGTTGTTAGGCGTAATATATGTCGTTATAATAACGTTGTAGTACTTGCCCAACTATTTAATTGCCAACCCGGGGTATGTAAACTAACGAAGCAAGTGCACTGTTTGTGCAGGACTGAAGTAGAACTAATCTAATCTAATCTATGTTGCTGAAATCAAACTAATCTAAGAAAGCATTGAAACACTAACTAGGAAAGCATG